>CM064548.1:2692968-2712775 GCA_032716605.1 Paralithodes platypus | reverse complement strand
TCAGCTTTGGAAGGACGTATGCCAATGAAAAAGCTACAGACTATCATAATTAATCCTTTTAGCTACCCTATATCCTTCCTAAACTACAAAAAATCGTCTAAATGTAGCTGAAATATATTACAAAAGTCGTCACCGGTACAGAAGGGGTTACGTTTGAAATCTCTGCAATACAAAAATCCTCGTAATATTAGGGCGCTATTATTGTTGTATTGTTTTGTTATACAATATGTTTCAACTGTTTCTGTGTTAGGTAAGGTTATAATAATCTATGCAATATCTCTGGTAGTTAGATTATTCATTAGTTTTTGATGGAGAGGCAAATTGTATGGCTACGTTCATTCCAAGTACATGTTTGATATACTGTTTCGTATAAAACGTCAGGTAATGTGAACCATATTAATGACGAAATAAACAATGAGTATATGACAATATTATTATTTGTTTAATTTCCTCCAACTTAATTAACTTGCATTCGTGTACAAAATGTCAATTGAAGAGCTCAGTGGTTGACATTTGAATATAGCAGCAATACCAGACCAGATGGCTGGAGTAAAATAGGAAAGAAGAGTAATTGGACAGAGCAAGGACAAGCTGCGAAGTGAGAAGTACAGTAGAAAAATACAATAATACGCTCTAGCATGTTATATATATTTGTGTACTGAGGCATTTCAATTAAACTTGTAAATGGTAATTCCCGGTAAGCACATATATACTCGTACACACACAACTTACTCTGAGCATCCTTACTGTATATTAATCCACAAACATAATATAATAAGCAAACATGATATACAAACATGATATACAGTACGCAACACTAGCAAAACGAAATACATACACAGAAACGTACATACATAATGCATAATACACAAACATAATCACACACGCACACACTCATAATAACAAAGCGCCTATACACACACACACACAGGAACTCGTACAAATATTATAAGACAAAGCACACACACACACTCCCATATACACACACACTCACTCACTCACTCTCCTCGCCTCATCTCTCCTCTCTACCTCTCTGTCTCTCTCTCTCTCTCTCCCTCTCTCTCTCTCTCTCTCTCTCTCTCTCTCTCTCTCTTTCTCTCTCCTATATTGTAACTGAAACAATATCCAGCCAGTTCTTCATGTCATTTTGCAAATTGTCATCCAACCATCCCTCCTCGTTATGAATAGAGTGGATGTGGATGGTGGAGGAGAGAACTAAGTCAGGTGGATGAATTAGTGGGGAGGTGGTGGACAAAAGAGTGGATGTGGGTGGTGGAGGAGAGAACTAAATCAGGTGGATGAATTAGTGGTGGAGAGGTGGTGGAGGAATCGAGGGGTGGAGGGAGAACTTGGGAGCTGATGAGGGAATCGAACCACAAAAAGAAAAGAAATCTATAAATAAGAAAAATGAAATAATAATAATAATAATAATAATAATAATAATAATAATAATGATGATGATGATACTTGACAATCGTAAATCCATTAAAACTTGACAATCCCAATTCCACTAAACTTGACAATCACACATCCCCTAAAATTTGACAATAACAAAATCCACTGAAACTTGACAACGAAATTTCCACTAAAACTTGAGTATCACAAAATCCACTAAACCTTAACAATCATATAATCCACTAAAACTTGACAATCACAAATCCACTAGAACTTGACAATCACAAAATCCCCTAAAAACCTGACAATCACAAAATCCACTAAAACTTGACAATCACAAATCCACTAAAAACCTGACAATCCCAAAATTCACTAAAACCTAATAATCCCGAGTCCACTAAAACTTGACACTATAAAATCCACTAACACTTGACAATCACAAAATCCAATAAAATAAGACAATCACAAATAAAGAACACTTGCCAATAAAAATAAAAATAAATAAAACCTAACCATCTCAAATCCACCAAAACCTGACAATCCCAATATCCAGTTCTCCAGACGACAACAGGATAAATGGAGAGACTAATGTATCCTATTAACCGGGTGATGTGCAGCAAGGGTTGGCGTAGTGATGGATGTTCCGCTTGGGATATGTTCTCATTAACCCCTACTGTACCGGCGACGTCTTTTAAATTGTATTCTAGTTATATTTAGACGATTTTGTGCAGTTTAACAAGGATCTGTGGTAGTACAAAGGGTTATGTTATATAGTACGAAGTCTGTTAATTGCAGGAGGCCCTTCTTGAAATGAATAATATCGTCTAATAGTAGCCAGCATAAAGTTAAAAGGACGCTACCGGCACTGAATGTGTTAATTCTGGGTGAAAAAAACATGACGGGCGCAAGTACTGTAATCTTGCTACCCATCGCCCCACTCAAGTATAGCCACTATCCTGGCGAGCGACAGCTAACCTGCAACTTAGGAGATATAGGTCTTTGGCCAGGAAATTTTTCTATCGAAATTTATTATATTCAAGGGAGGTCAATTTAAACATTTCTAAGATTGAAATGGCTGATGGCTCCAAGTAAACCGAATATTTTATTATTATTATTATTATTATTATTATTATAAGTATTATTATTATTACACACACACACACACACACACACACGCACACACACTCTAACGAAACAAATTAACCGAAGGATGTGAAGCAAGGGTTGTTGCGATGATGGATATTCCGCTAGGGATATGTTCTCATTATAGCCAGTTGGGGAAGACGAAACAGGTTCACACTAGAGACCCTATACTGTTGTAGGAGAGATCGGCCAACCTCCGCCATCTTGGTTATATGTTCTTATCTTTACACTCATATATGGCAAGGGACTGGACAAATATGACAAAGGGTTCCAGTCCTGATGCTATTCTTGACTTCTGTTTTTTTTTGTTCTATGTGAGTGAGGGAGGCAAAAGGCAGAACTGCCTGTAGCGAGTGCCTCCCTCATAGTTAAAAGAGTGACAGGGCCAACATCAAGGGACGTTCGAGCCCACATGCCTGGACACATGGAGTTTGAAGCCATTTAAGTCACATTGTAATAATCCACACGGGTTGATAGCCTATGAAGTCCTATTTTAAGGTACAGGATTTATATTTTGTTCTTGGGATATACATTCTACACGATCAAACGTTAAATAAAACCTCGCTGTTTGATCACTGAGGCTCCAAAATGGCGTCCAAGGAAAATGATGGTCACCCACTTTAATACAAGATCCCTAGTTCAGACAACGTGTATTTCCTCTTTTGAAAATATATATAAAGGTTACAGGTACAGTCGCGCTAATAAGTCATGTCCCAGCTGTCATTATAATTTGGCTTGCTTTGTGCTGTATTAATGTCTGTAAAATGTTGAATAGGGTGGGTAAGTGTAGGAACATGTTGGTATATTTCACTCGATGTGAAGAAATGAAGCTTAGATATTGCTGATACCAATTATTGATCAAAACATAATTGGTGCCGAGACATCACTTATTAGCGCGACTGTACAATCAACGAATAAATAGGTGTGGAGATTTACACCACATTTGCTCTAGCTCTTTTTGTATACATTGCGCGAAAATGGCAAACACAAGCAAAATCCTCAATAACAATTAAACAAAATATCAGTATAACCCACAGGACGTCTGACCAGATACTGTTATAATGTAGCTTTCTTCAGTTCTGTTTGTTTCTGCCCTTCCATTGTTAAGTTGTTCCTATTGCTTCTCATCTAATTTCAATCTCTCTCTCTCTCTCTCTCACTTGCTCACTTACTCACTATCTCTCTCACTCTCACTCACTCACTTACTTACTCACAATATCTCTCACTCACTCACTCACTTACTCTCACACACACTCACTCTCTCTCTCTCTCTCTCCCGCCTTCCCTGTCTGCTTGTCTACTGTGTTTACCCCAGTGGGTGAAGGATGGCGGTTGTCGGGGCCCAGTTTACTTTCTTCCGCGTCCCAGACACGTTAATCCCTTCTGTACCAGCGACGTATTTTGGATTTGATTTCAGTTAGATTTAGACGATTTAATGTAGCTTAGGAAGGATATATGGTAGCTAAAAGGATTAATTGAGATACTCTATAGCATTTCAATTGGTAGTTATCCTTCCTAAGCTGAATACAATCGTCTAATAGTAGCCAAGATACAGTGAAAATGACGTCGCCGGTATAGAAGGGGTTAATCCTGCGTATATCGGGAACGGGTTAGTCTAGCGAAACAACAATCTAAAGCAGAAAAAAAACTGTTCTTTGTATTCTGGAACAAAAAACACATATATACGTTTTGACAGATATTTGCACTGTAATTCGGAAGACATACACCATAAACAATGCCAGCTGTAATATTTACAGTAGAAGATCATAATTTACCCCCAATAATTATACTGAATTTAGTTGTATTTTACTATTGATTTACTACATTAATTAATATCACAAATAACTCTAGTAATATCGATGTTTTAGCTGTATTTTACTTTTAAGCTCCCAAAATAAGACCACATAAAACTACTAATATCGATGTTTTAGCTGTATTTCACTTTTATGATCCCAAAGAAGACCACATAAAACTACTAATATCGATGTTTTAGCTGTATTTCACTTTTATGATCCCAAAGAAGACCACACAAAACTACTAATATCGATGTTGTAGCTGTATTTCACTCTTATGATCCCAAATAAGACCACACAAAACTACTAATATCGATGTTTTAGCTGTATTTCACTTTTATACTCCCAAAATAAGACCACACATAACTACTAATATCGATGTTGTAGCTGTATTTCACTCTTATGATCCCAAATAAGACCACACAAAACTACTAATATCGATGTTTTAGCTGTATTTCACTTTTATGATCCCAAATAAGACCACACAAAACTACTAATATCGATGTTTTAGCTGTATTTCACTTTTATGATCCCGAATAAGACCACACAAAACTACTAATATCGATGTTTTAGCTGTATTTCACTTTTATACTCCCAAAATAAGACCACACATAACTACTAATATCGATGTTGTAGCTGTATTTTACCTTTAGATTACCAAATAAGACCACAAATATCTTTACTATTAGCGATAGTTTTAGTTGTAGTTTACCTTTAGATTACCAAATAAGACCACAGATAACTCTACTAATATCAAAGTTTTAAACTGTATTTTATCTTTCCGACTCCAACATAAACCACCATTATCTCTACTATTAGCGATGGTTTTAGCCATATTTTACCTATAGATTCCCAAATAAGACTGCAAAATAACTGCTAGAATCGATGGTGTGATTGGCAAGAGTGCCTTTATATAGAGAGTGGCGACATACAGGGTTCCGGGGAATCAGAAACCATAGGAAACCCGGGACATAAAGTGTTCTGATATTTATAGACTGTTGGATAGTGACATAAAAAAAAAGAGGTATAAATAGAATGATAAAAGGTATATAGGCTGAAATAATAAGTATAAACAATAATGGTATGCTACAGGGTAAAAGGTGAGGTACAGTCATTGGAATAAATTCTTTACCACCTCATCTGATAAATAATATTTCGATTACCTTTCCTTTGCATATTTGTTTCAAACTGTTGAGTGAATTACTTTTTAACTATTATTCCTAATCGTTCTTGGCAATATGAAATACTTGCAAAATAAAATTCACAGGATGGTGAAGAACTTATTCCGACGACTGTACATACAATATGGTGCCCATATGTTGTTAAGTTAACACTACCACCTTAAAGATACTGTATAATTATACAGTACTAGAAAAATCTAGCTGAAAACATCAGAGCGTCAAATGTTTCCTTTAATTCATACTTAACTAATCCACAAGCATCAACATTCTTAATGCCTCCAGTTACTACAGAAGAATTACTAAATACAGTTAGCCAACTGCGGGATTCCTCTCCAGGCTGTGATGGGATACCTATGAAAATATTACGAATCGTGATGCCTTCTATGTCACAAGTTGTTTTATACCTCTGTAATATGTCCTTTTTCACGGGTATTTTTCCCGATCATCTTAAAATTGCGAAGGTGTTACCAATATATAAATCTGGGGATAAGACGCTATTTAATAATCACCGGCCCATATCAGTTTTACCTGTTATGAGCAAAATATTAGAGAAACTAATGTATAATAGACTAAATGAATTTTGTTTATCGAACCGTATAATTTCTGATGCCCAGTATGGATTTAGGTGTGGAAAATCAACGGAAACTGCGCTAATAAAATTTAGTAATGACGTACTTGCAGCCTTTGATGATAGACTGTTTACAATTAGTGTATTTTTAGATCTGTCAAAAGCCTTTTACACAGTTGACCACCACATTTTATTAGAGAAACTCAAACATTATGGTATAAGAAATACTACATTCAGGTGGTTTGAATCTTACCTTAACGTAAACAATATGTAGAATATAATAATATTAAATCTAGTGAACAATCTTTAGCCTTTGGAGTTCCACAGGGGTCCATACTGGGCCCATTATTGTTTATTATATATGTCTATCTATCTATCTATCTATATGCTCAGGCCCAATCCCCATTTTGGGGGTAGCCGACTCAAGACAGAGCAAGAACAGGGAAAACACAAAAACAACATAAAACAAAAAATAAACACAGATAAAAAACACAAACTCACACACATCCAGGTCACCCAGGAGAAGACCCAGAGACCAGGGTTACCAAGGTCGCTCCAGCACTCCCCCGGCCCCTGACCACCCGGAGAGGTTCCGATCTCGGCAGGCAGACATGCAGCGGAGCCAAAGCCACAAGCCCTCCCACCACACTTCATATTAATCGTCCCCCCAGGCCAGGCGCCTGATGGACTATTATCTAGTCGAACTTGCGCCCGACCCCTTACTCCAAATGACCACGTGTTCACTCAACTATTCACAAGCATTCTCCATTCACTCCTGTCCACCACCACTTCCCCTGCCTGATCTATAGTCATTCCTCTATCATCCAAAGCCTTTCTTACACAGTCTCTCCATCTCAATGGGGGTCTTCCTGCCCTTCTATCTCCCCTTGTACCTGACTCACATATTCTCTTTGCAAGTCTTTCATCTCCCATTCGTTCAACATGACCATACCAGCTCAGCACCCTTCTGTCCACTCTGGCTGACAAATGTTCCTGCTGCCCCACTCTCCTACGTATCTCTTCATTCCTCAATCTGTCTCTACGAGTAGCTCCACACATACTCCTCAAGCAGCTCATCTCCATCACATCCAGCCCTCTTTTCTCCTTTTTCTTCAGAGCCCATATCTCAGCCCCATACATCACTGTTGGCACAACAATTCCTTGATACAGTGCACTTTTTACTTTCACTCCGAGATTTCTCGTCTTCCACATACTTCCCATTGCTCCGAAAACCTTCCTTCCTTCACACACTCTCTGTTTTACCTCCACTTCCATACCTCCACTCCTGCTTATCGTTCCTCCTAGATATTATATATGTGAATGATTTAATTAACACAAATGTACTATTTAAAACAATTATGTTTGCAGACGATACAACACTTTATGCCAGTCACAGCAATTTAAATACTCTAGTGCAATCAGTGAATAATGAACTAAATAATGTCTATTGTTGGATGACCGCAAATAAGCTAACCTTAAATATCGACAAAACAAAATATATTATTCATCACAGAAAAAAGAATGTTCCTCCAAATGTAGATTCCATTAAAATAGGAAATTCAATGTTAATAGAAGAGCAAAATATAAAATTTCTTGTTGTAGTGGATAGGCAATTGACTTGGCAGTCACATATACAAACATTAACAAACAAGATAAATAAACAATGTGGTATATTATATCTAACTCGTAACTGCTTTCCTTCGGAAGTACTTAAACAACTTTACTACTCCTTGGTGTACCCTTACTTTTCATACTGTCACACAGTTTGGGCAACCGCAGGTAAAACTAAGATAGAGAGAGTCAAACTAGCGCAAAAGAAAATTATTAGGACAATCACTTTCAAAAGAAAATATGATCACACAAATGAATTATTTAAATCTCTAAGGCTTTTAAAATGGGAAGACATAAACATATATTGCACTGCTATCTTTGTTTATAAAGCCATTAATAATTACAATCCCATAAATATATTTAATTTTCGTTTAAATGAAAGATATACCTTAAGAAACACAAGAGATTTAGAAATTCCATTATTGGCATCAAATCAATCTCAAAAATCGATTCATTATCATGGTGTAAAGGTCTGGAATGCACTGCCTCGGCATATTCTGGATAAACCCTCCCTGTCTAGTTTTAAGATGTCCCTCAAATCATTTTTATTGAGTAAATATTAAAACATCCGTCAAATTGTAAGTTACTTTTGTGCTGAGTATGTTTATGTGGTGTAAGTTTATGGGTGCGAATTGAAAGAGTATATATTATATGTATGTAAAAATGTAAATTAATTCGGGTTAAATCAAGGTGCCTTAAAGAGAGTTTTCTCTCATAAGGCTTAGCCAGTTGACTTCCATGTATTTAAATTCTGAACTTATTGTATATCTGAAGGCTAAATAAATATATTTGAATTGAATTGAATTGAATTGAATATACTGTAGGTACCCTATACGTCGGTTGTATTGTCAGATGATGGTAAACTAAATACCTTAACAACTGATTTATCGGTATTCATTGGACAAATATGAAGCTACTGTCTCTCTGAGTCATAATAATGCAGAGTTTTCATAATTGACAGCATATTTCATTACACAATATTCACAATAGCTCACGAAGCAATTTACCGTCAGTTGGAGAAAACAAAAAAGTATAGTCCTGCCTGCCCTATGATGGTAACATAAGATAATATTCATAACTGTGTATACCAGTGATATAGAAGTTAGTAATTCGCGGTCATGGATAATTGAACACCACCTATAATTATACAAACCAAACAGTAAGCATTAAGGGGAGGTAGTTGGTTTTTCGAGTCCTCCTCCTCCCTCATGTTTAGCCCTATTAGTTATGAGATTTCAAGACATTCGCCCCATTAGTTTGGTGATATTCAGACCTTTTGCTCCATTTATTTGCCAATATTAAGACCTTTCGTGCCATTTAGGTGTCGATTTTTTCCTGGCGAGCGATAGTGAGCCTATAATTATAGAAGTAACCGGCCTTCGGCCGGGCCATTTTTCTACCGATAAATGTACAAATTTTTATCGAATGGGGTCTTGTGGGTGTTCTTTTAAGTTTGATGGAGGTTTAGAGAGCAAACTAAACCCACTCCTTAAACCATTGAGCCGAACCATAGCTGTGTATGCCAGTGATATAGATGTTGGAAAGTCGCGGTCATGGATAATTGAACACCTCCTATAATTATACAAACCAAACAGTGAGCAATAAGGTGAGGTTGGTCGGGGACTGTTGGGGTTAAGGGGAGATGGGTCGTTTTTCTGGTCCCCTTTCTCCCTCGTGTTAAGCCCCATTTGTTTTGAGATTTTATGACGTTCGGCCCATTAGTTTGGCGATTTTAAGACCCTACGCCCCATTTCGTTGTCAATTTTAAGACCTTTCGTGCCATTTAGGTGTCGAATGTTTCCTGGCGAGCGATAGTGACCCTGAAATTTTAAGAGGAACCGGCCTTTGGCCGCAAATTTTTTCTACCGGAAAATGTACAAATTTATCTTGAAGGGGGGTCTAGGGGGTGTTTTTATAAGCTTGATGGAGGTCTAGCGAGAAACTAAGAAATAAAGGAATACATTAATTAATAGACCAAAATAAAAGAAAACAAGAAAACGGTCCGTCTCCCCTTAAGCTCGGCTCACACATGCGCGAATTAACGTCAGGTCCGTCCCCGACCAAGAAAATAGGCAGGACGGCATCAATCTGGAGGCCCCATGTGGCCACAATGGCCACTAGGGACGTTCCACCGTTTTTTTCCTGCCGTTCTCATCCCGTTAATCGTCGTCTAAACACCGCCAGTCTTCGTCTTAGACGCAGCCTGGCGGCGTCTAGACGAGTCACTCATCTAGACGCCGCCAGGCTGCGTCTAGACCTTCGACTGCTCCCGTGTGTGTCCGTGTGTGTCCTGTGGGTGTCCCCGACATAACACGTTTTCTGGCAGTTGCCCCGACCCACACGGACCATTTTATGCTGCACAAAAAGGATGCTGCCTAGGCATGTCGAATTAAGGGGTTGGGGACAGACGGGACGTTAATTCGTGCATGTGTGAACCGAGCTTTAACTGTTGAATCCCATCATTACGATCTTGTGGCTGAAGCGGTTTATCAAAATAGTTTGGGAGTGTGTCATAATTAACATCACATTCTGGTTACAATTAGACGATTGTATTTAGTTTATAGTCTACCTCCACGACTCAAATGGATAAATACCATCTCAATAAACCCTCTTAATAACACAGGTCCTTCTTAAGCTCGGTTCACACATGCACGAATTAACGTCACGTCCGTCCCCGACCAAGATAATAGGCAGGACGGCATCAATCTGGAGGCCCCATGTGGCCACGATGGCCACTAGGGCCATTCCAACGTTTTTTTGCCGGGACACCCACGGGACACACACGGACACACACGGAAGCAGTCGTCGTCTAGACGCCGCCAGGCTGCGTCTAGACGATGACTGCTCCCGTGTGTGTCCTGTGGGTGTCCCCGACATAACACGTTTTCTGGCAGTTGCCCCAACCCACACGGACCATTTTATGCTGCACAAAAAGGACGCCGCCTAGGCACGGCGAATTAAGGGGTCGGGGACGGACGGGACGTTAATTCGAGCATGTGTGAACCGACCTTTATACTGCATAAAATCGTCTACTTTTAGCCAGAATCAAAGATAAAAGTACGTCATGGTGCTGAAGGGGTTAATACGGTTCCAAAATCTGTCCAAACAAAATTTAATCAGAGGGTAACTTTTATAATTACCTAACAAATATTACTCAAATTTCGGCAAGCTGACAATGTTAGTTGCTTTTTACTTAAAACACATGCTTAGCAATTTCTCCCTCACGTATAGCCCCATTAGTTTTGAGATTCTAAGACGTTCCTTCCTTTAAGCTCGGTTCAGACATGCACGAATGAACGGGACGTCCGTCCCCGACCCCTTAATTCGCTGTGCCTAGGCGGCGTCCTTTTTGTGCAGCATAAAATGGTCTGTGTGGGTCGGGGCAACTGCCAGAAAACGTGTTATGTCGGGGACACCGACAGGACACATACGGGAGCAGTCATCGTCTAGACGCAGCCTAGCGGCGTCTAGACGATGACTGGCGGCGTTTAGACGACGATTAACGGGATGAGAACGGCGGTAAAAAAACGTTGGAACGGGCCTAGTGGCCATCGTGGCCACATGGGGCCTCCAGATTGATGCCGTCCTGCCTATTTTCTTGGTCGGGGACGGACGTGACGTTAATTCGTGCATGTGTGAACCGAGCTTTAGTTAGACGATTTTGAGACCTTTCACCCCATTTCTTTGTCAATATTAAGACTTTTCGTGCCATTCGATTTTTTCCGGGCGAACAAAAGCGGGCATGACATTTTAGGAGAAATCGGCCTTCGGCCGGGACATGTTTCTACCGAAAAATGTACAAATTTATCTTGAAAGGGGGTGTAAGGGTTTTGTATGTTTTTTTAAGCTTGATGGAGGTCTAACGAGGAAGCTAAAAAGTAAAACAAATATATATACCGGTATATATATATACAGTATATTATACTGTATATTATACAGTATATATACTAAAAATAAAGCACTACCCCCTTAATCATTGTGGTACCAAAATGGCGTACACAAATTTTTTTTCCGTCCGTCCGCTCTCTCTCTCTCTCTCTACCCCCACCACACGCGAGCAAGATATATGTCACATTACCATTTGGTCTCTTCTTCGCGGCACTGTTATTATCCCTCACTGTCTCTTTCTCTGTCTGTCTGTCTGTCTGTCTGTGTCTCTCTTCTTTCATGGCAACCTTAATTTGATATAACTCATGTTAAAGAATGATTAACATTATTTTGTATTCTCTCTCGCTCTCTCTTTCTTTCTTTCTTTCTCGCTCTCGCTCTCTCTCTCTATTGATAGTATTTCAATTAATACGTTTAAGAAGAGTCTGGTCGATCATCTGATGAAGATTGGATTAATAAGATTGAATCAGGAAGTATATATAAGTGTAAGTTCCCTTTCAGACTAATTTCACAAGGAACTGGAGTTCTCGCAGAGAGCCCCAAGTCCTGATATTATTATTGGCTTGCAGTGTGCTGGATTAATAATCCACTAGGGTTGATAGCCTCTGAAGTCCTATTTTAAATAACCGACTAATTTTAATTCTATCTTATATAAACAAAATCCTTGTGGCCATTTCCTGACCCATGAGGTTACACTTAATTTTTGTTTCCGGTACAGTTTTTTAGCCGGAGGGAGCAGAAGGTAAGGAGAAAGCTTTCTACGGTGCTGTTCTATTCTTCTACCATAAACTGTCCCTGTCTCTAGTAATATTAGAGCCGGACCACCTAGTAATGACCGTACGGTCTGTGTGGTCTGAGTATCTGTGTAGCTCTGTAACTCTCTCTCTCTCTCTCTCTCTCTCTTGTTTTACACATCTTTATATTTGGTTCAATATTTATGTTATGCACCGTCTTGTTGAGACAATTTTACAAGCTACAGGAATGAAAGCTAATAAATTACTTAATTTAAAGCCCAACCATCCTAAAATTATATTATCCGAAACACTGGTTTTATCATGTTGTATTTATAGATCTCCTTTGTTCATTATCACGTTTCCACTTCTCTTGTGCATTCCCCTCATAACACATATAACAAAGCCACTCCAACAGCTTCCTCTCTCTCCAACACCCCTTCTCCCCTCTCTACACTCTTCAGAAAATAGAAACAGTAGAAAGTAGCTACGAGGTACCATTGTAAAGGCTTATCCCTCAATACCTTCACCTGACCTGACCTGACTCTATCTACTGTGTTCTCCCCATGAAACGATATACGAAGGCATGTTGTCTTCTCGAATATCTCTCTTACTTTCATCGCTATAGTATATTTGAAGCTCCTTTTGATCTAGTCTGTGTAAATTCCTCGGTTCCTTTTTCACGTACTTCAGTTTCTGCCTGTGTTTTATTTGTTCTATTCAATTCCTCTTGACGTCTCTCTCTCTCTCTCTCTCTCTCTCTCTCTCTCTCTCTCTCTCTCACTCACACACATAAACTCACCCTACCCCCACCGAGATCCCCTCCTTCTCCCCTCCGCCTCCCTGTCTGCCATGCGATCCCCCCATTAGTGAACAGATTGCAGTTTAGCCACGATGTCACGACCCGGATGAGGCCTTGCTTGCATGCGCTTTAATTAAGGGGTTTAAACTGATAGAACCTTTCCCTTGCTTTTTTGGGTCAGCATCTGGGATAAAATAGGTCGGGGCGTTCTCTCTCTCTCTCTCTCTCTCTCTCTCTCACGTTATCTCTCTCTCTCTCTCTCTCTCTCTCTCTCCTTCTTCTTCCTCTTCTTTTCTATCCTAACTCTCCACTTTCCTGTATTTGGGGTTATGTTTTCTCTACTAAACTATAGCTCTGACCACGTCGTTTGGATCATAAGGTCCGTGTTGTCTTCTCTCCGTCTCTTCCATTCCCTTTGTCTGTTTCTATTTGTCTGTCTGTTTGTCTGTGTGTCTGCCTCTGCTTTGACAACATCCAGGTGGAAAGCAGGGCGTGGGTTATGTGGGTCAGAGAAAACTGGGAAATTGCAAAGGTGTATTTTGAATATTTTATTTTATTGTATTTATATGTTTATTTATTTTATTTTTTATTTTTTTTGAGAGGGGTGGGATCAATATTGAATTGTCAGTATTATCATTCAGTGATAAACCTAGACTTAGTGTTTTTAATTGTATAATGATAGAAATCTGGCCTAAAGAACCGACCGCGCCAACGAATGAGTCACAGGGCACTCCGAACCACTATCAATAAGGACTCAATATATTTCACAAGCTTAGTTAACCCATTAGGATTATAATGCGTTTCAATAGTGTATTTGGGGTATCATCGGGCGATCATACTCAATTTTGGAAGGCCCTCTAGCAATCAAAATGGTAAAGTCTATCTCAATTTACTATCTGAACTCCGAATTTGTTTCCACAACTAATTAAAATCGTCTAACAATAGCCAGAATATAACTTAAAGAATGCGTCATTGTATCACGAAGGTGTTACAACGTTTTATATTATCTCCATTTCGAAATTGATACACAGCCAATGGATGCTCAGGAAAGAGGAAAACCAAAATCTAATTCACGTTGATTGGAGAAAGCCCGGTCTCGCCTCTGGAAATGCTGCAGTCCAGCTTATTCAAAGGCAGCGATACTGAAGGAATAAAAAACGTGTGACCTGGACTGATTGTAGCTGCCGACCACGGGGAATAACGAGCACCAGGACCAATTACTGACTCTCGACAACCTCTTCCTTCTGCTGGTTCCGGTCCAGGCTGGCCGGTTCTCCTTCTGCACGACTAGGCTCGTTTGGGTGGTGCGTCAAAAATATAGGTCTGTGAGTAATCGACTATATTGTTGTTGTGATTGATTTTATTCGTAGTCTCATAAACGAAGTGCTATGAATAATTGACTTCTTGTTTGTATTGTTGTTGGTCCACCACATAAACGAAGGTCTATGAATTATCTATTATATTGTTATTGTTGTTGTTGGTCAACGTCATACATTAAGGTCTGTGAATAATTGACTTTATTGTTGTTGTTGGCCCGTCTCATAACTGTCTTCGTGGTGCAGTACATAGTGTGTTGATTTTCGGTGTGAGCATCCCAGGTTCGAATCCCCGGACTGCCACATGTGTTTGTTAATTTCATTAATCGATTTTAGGAATAGAGTTGGTTGGTGGAGAGAACATAATAAATGAAGGCCTATGATTCATCGACTTTATTTATATATTTTGTTGTTGGTTCACCACATAAACGAAGGCCTATGAATCGTCGACTTTGTTGTTATTGTTGTTGTTGGTCCGCCACATAAACGAAGGTCTATGAATCATCGACATTATTGTTACTATTGTTGTCGGTCCGCCACACAAGACAATTGTGATTTTTACCCGTAGTTTTACGATATTATAGTTTGCTCCCTAGACCTCTATTAAGCTTTAAAAAAAAAAAAAAAAATCCCTTCGAGATAAATCTGTCCCGACCGAAGATTTTTTTTCCTAAATTGCATGAAAAGTTTTAATATTGGCAAATAAATCGGACGAAAGTTTTCAAAACCACCAAACTAATGGCGTGAACGTCTTAAAACTAATGCTCGGTTCACACATGCACGAATTAACGTCCCGTCCGTCCCCGACCCCTTAATTCTTCTGCAAACGGGCAAGGACGCCGGCAAAATCGCCTATGGTCGGTACACGGACGTGCAGTGTCGCCAGCTCATGGGACGCGGGGGCGTAGGCGGCGCCTTTTTTGTGCATGCACAAAACGGTCTGCGTGGGCCGGATCAACTGTCAGAAAACGTGTTATGTCGGGACACCCACGGGAGCAGTCGGCGTCTAGACATCGACTGGCGGCGTCTAGACGCCGACTAACGGGATGAGAACGGCGGCAAAAACCGTTGGAAGGAGAGTTGGCAACGTGGCACCATCGCATCACGTGAGCTGGCGACACCGCATGTCCGTGTACCGACCGTAGGCGATTTTGCCGGCGTCCTTGCTCGTTTGCAGGCAAATTAAGGGGTCCGGGACGGACGGGACATTAATTCGTGCATGTGTGAACCGAGCAAAAAGGGTCGGGGACGGACGGGACGTTAATTCGTGCATGTGTACCATGGGGCCTCCAGATTGATGCCGTCCTGCCTATTTTCTTGGTCGGGGACAGACGGGACGTTAATTCGTGCATGTGTGAACCGAGCATAATGGGGTTAACCATAAGAGGGAAGGGGATTAAAAGAAAAAAAATCCCATTAATCCTCTTTATTTTTCTCTTTAATATGCTATCTCATATTCTTTAGTATTCCTTATCTCCATTACTCTTTACTTTTGCATATCTTCTAAATCTCTTGATATTTAGCTCTTCATTTTCCTTTCATGTTTTGCTATTCTTAGCATAAAAACTCCCTCTTTCATTCCACATTCTTTCTGAATTAATTCTTTCAAGCATTACTGTCCAACACCATTTTCATATCTAACATTCTTCTAATTTTTTCAAATTGTATCTTTAGTTATTCGTCCATCCATAACTCCTTCTATTCAATCCTAGTTTCTTTCAATATGTTTTCGCTTTAGGATATCTTTTCAACAACATATTCGTTTGGTACCCTTCTTCGTGTCTTCGTTTTAGTAATTTACATTTTTAAATATGTTAGGCCGTATGTACTCCTTCATTTCAGCACTCCTTTTCATCACCTCTTCTCTTCGCTATTTCTTTTTCATTCATGTTTCGCTGAATTACGAAAAATACTATCCGTGGTGCATATAATCTATCAAAAAAAATAAAAAATAAGATTCCACTACCAAGAAAACTTATTATCAACACTCCTGTTCTTGTCTCTCCTCCACACTACAATCCTTCTGTGATGTTCAACGCCTCTCACACACCTATACTCTGCACCTCCTGTCCCCCCACTGTCATCTCCGTCTCCCTCACACACCTCCTCCCTCCTTGTATCTTCACTCCCTCCCTCGTTCCTACCCTTCCTAATACATACTTTTTTTCCTCTATGCCCCCCCCCCCCACGCACACACGCTTCCTTCCTCTAATTTATCTCCATCCTTCTCTCTCTCCTCTACGTCCCCCTCTTTGCTATGCTCTCCTCTACGCTCCCTTCTACGATCTTCAGCACCAATTACGCTCACCTACACTAGAGCCACTTATCACATGATTCGGACGTTGTATGTTCATCCCTTCTCGCTCTTACTCGTTCACCTTCTTTTCTTCCTCTCCTCCCCTTTATAATCTTAACCCCTTGAGGATTATGACACACTTACCAGTATAGTCTGGCTATTAGTAGACGACTTTATTCATGATAGGAAGGATCTGTTGGAATCGGAACCATAATTTAGTTTTGACCCCTTAGATTTAAGACGACCTTTTTAAACTGCATATAATCGCCCAATGGTACCGAAAACAACAATATATATATAATACCCAACGCGTCTTCGTACACGGAAAGGATAAAGCTCCCCTCACACACCTACACAATGCCCCTCTATCCCCCCGCCCCCTGTGATCTTAGACCCCCCGCCCCCCATTACACCCCCCGCCAGCTCTTGTCCGGTTAAATATGTAGGGAACTTTCGGCGTTTAATTTGCATAATGAGGGCATATAACGAGCGGTGTAGAGGGCGACGAGGCGCGGCGCCCCCCTCGGCGGCTCCCCCTTCCTAGCTCCTACCGCCCCTCTCCGCCCCCCACCCCTCTTGCCCTACCTTCTAGCATCTCCCTCCGCCTCCCGCCTTCCGCACTCACTCTACCCCCCCCCCCCCCCATCCCTATCTTTAAATCCACCCCCTCTCCTCCTCCCTTCGATTACCCTTCCCTACACTATCTGTCTACCTACCTATACCCTGTTTCTTTTCAACTGACGGTAAATTGCAAAGTTCTCATCAAGATTTCCCAGTTATTTTGAAGATTTTGTAGTGGAATATGGTGCTAATTATATAAACTTGGTCTTAATATGATGCAGAGACATAGTAGTTTCATGTTTCTCCATTAGTTATCGATGAATTAGTTGCCAAGGGATTCAATTTGCCAAGGGATTCAATTTGCCGTCAGCTGGAATAAAACCGACTATAGTGCCTCTGTCCTCCCCCACTCCCCATACCCATATCCCCCACTCTCTACGTTCTACCCCCCCCCCCCCTCCTCCTTCCGCTTTACTTTCTTGTTGCGGTTGATGCGAGTTGAACGGAGGCGGTGGGTCGGAATTTACAATATACCGCCGCAATGGAGCAGTTCCTACAGTGAGGCTCAAAAGTCGTGGGAGTGTGTAACCATGTAGTGCACTATTCTGTATATGCGAAAGGGCTCCTACAGTCCGTTCATTCTAGGTTGGGCAGAAATCGTAACCTCTAACCTCTGTAACTCAAAAAGGGCTAGAGCAAATGAGCTGTCAATTTATACACATATTTCCTGTCCAAATCTTCCTATTTGGTAGCTCGATTACTCTAGTTCTTTAGGAGTTATGAGAGGTTAGGGGTTACGATTTCAGTCCAACCTAGAATGAACGGACTATAGTGAATGGTGCACTTTTATCAAGGCCTTGGGTCATCCAGGCTATGGCTGCTGAATATAACCACTCGACCCACCCATCTCTCTGTCTGTCTGTCTGTCTGTCTGTCTGTCTGTCTGTCTCTCTCTCTCTCTCTCTCTCTCTCTCTGCATGTGTGTGATTGTATGTACAGTATATGTGTGATGAGTAAGACGACTCTACAAACGACTCAACCCTCTATATCCTTACACGTCAGTTACCCATTCAGTAGTCAACTAAAGAAGTATGAGGAAAATGGGGAAAAATACACATATAAACAACAATGGAGAAGGAATAAATGAAACTGAAAGAAGATGGGGAAGAAAATGATATGGTAGACAGAAGAATAAATTAGATAAAACGGAAAAGAAACAAAGATAAAACTAAACTAACACGAATATTACAAGAGCAAAACAGAAAGAAGCTGGAAGAAGAAGAAAACACAGAAAGAAAAATATGAAGAAGAGAGATTACGAAGAAAAAGAAAAAATGCGAAGAAAGTAAATTAGAGACCAGAGAGAAAGCCCTAAATGTCATACGTACCAGTATATTTAGAGACCATAACTCTGGCAGCCAATATATTATGCTGTTGATATGAACTTTTGAAACTGACATCCAGGTACGCAAACACATTATGCACACCCTATTGTTACGTGTTCGAGTCCCTCTTCCCCCCCAATAACTCCCCCCTACCCCCAATTACCCCTCACACCACCAATAGAGCATCGTGGATAACCGAATAATTGCGCTATAAATAATTGAGTTTGACATCCAGGTACTCACTATATTTACCTATGCCCAAACAACGTAATGAGTTCGAGTCCCCATCACAATGTATAGGCTACATTTATTTTCTGCCCGATAACGACTCAATATTTTACGACGACGACCTTTATGCTTGCTGCCCGTTCGGCCATTTAGTTTGGCGATTTAAAAACTGTTCGCCCCATTTATTTGTCAATAGTAAGACCTTTCGTGACATTTAGGTATGGATTATCACCCGGTAAGTGATAATTTAGGAGGAACCGGCCTTCGACCAGGACTTTTTTCCATCGAAAAAATGTACTAATTTAACTTGAAGGGGGTTCTTTATTTTATTTTATTTTATTGGATGTTTTATTTATTTGTTTTAAGCTCGATAGAGGTCTAGGGAGGAGAACAAAAGAACAATAATAAACAGATAAATATACAAGCAAATAAATACGGCCATCCCCCTTAACTGAACCATCGATTGCTGTTATTGTTGTTGAAATAATATTTAAGGGGAGATGGTTCACTTTTTGGGCGATTTCGGCATGTATTCAGTATTTTTTCTTGTTTCCTCCTTAGACCTCCATCAAATTAAACAAAAACTTCCATTATATCTCCCTTCTAGATTAATTTGTACATTTTTCGGTAGAAAAATGTCTCGGCCGAAGGCCGGTTCTTCCAACATTACAGGCTCACTATCGTTCGCCAGGGAAAAAATCGACACCTAAATAGCACGAAAGGTCTAAATATTGACAACACAATGGGGCGAGAGGTCTTAAAATCGATAAACTAATGTGGCAAAAATAATAAAATCCGAAAACTAATTGAGCTAAACATGCGGGAGAAGGCGGTCTAAAAAAGCGGCCCATAAAAAATAACCCTTCGATTCCTAGGGGGCCTTCTAAAGCCAGGTAAAATCGTCTAATG
>CM064548.1:2552968-2687968 GCA_032716605.1 Paralithodes platypus | reverse complement strand
TATCATCTCGAAGAACAGCTGGAAAAATACTATTAACAACGTATAAGCTCCAAATCGCCTGGAATTCAAGTTACATAATATTATAATATTATCTATTTCTGCTACATAACTTTAAGAATGAAAATACAAATACTATTCCTAGAGCTTTTGTGAATAATCCTGAATCTCTTAATATATTTGTGCTGTCCAAAACAGAAATAAAACCCGCTTCTAGCTACGTTTCCTAAATGACTGAACCGTCAACATTAAGGGGAGGCAGACCGTTTTTCTGGACCACTTTCTCCCTCATGTTTAGCCCCATTAGTTTTGAGATTGGAAGACGTTCGACCCCTTAGTTTGGCGATTTTAACACCTTTCGCCCCATTTCGTTGTCAATGTTAAGACTTTTCGTGCCATTTAGGTGTCGATTTTTTCTTGGCGAGCAATAGCGAGCCTGCAATTTTAAGAGGAACCGGCCTTCGGCCGGGATTTTGTTTTTACCGAAAAAGGTACAAACTTATCTTGAAGGGGGGTCTAGGGGGTGTTTTTCTAAGCTTGATGGAGGTCTAGGGAGGAAACTAAAAAAAATATATGAATAAATGAATTAATAGACCAAACAAACGGCCAGAAAGAAATGGGTCCCTAATGTATACGAGAGAGAGGATTATAAGCGAGGCCATTATACCTGCTTTATTCAGTCCATGGGGGCCATATCGTATATCTCACTATATAAGCTCCTTTTATCATCCTATACGGCTCGGTTATTATCGTTCGGGGTATCTATCATTCGCTCATCCTGCCGTGGCATAGAATAATACTGTTTGTTGGGCATTAACCTATTTTTCTTCTTTCAGTTTGTTGTGTTGCTTCTCTCTCTCTCTCTCTCTCTCTTTCTCTCACACACTCACTCACTCACTCTCTCTCTTTTTTGCTGTGTGTGTGTGTGTGAATATTAGGATTCGACTATTATTTTCGTTAACCTGTATTTTTTTTCTCTCTCTCTCTCTCTCTCTCTCTCTCTCTCTTTCTCTCCAAGGTCAAGACTAAGTTATGGGGTGAAGGTAAGCTCATCAACGAAGACCTGGAATTAACTCTTTCTGTACCAGCGACGTCTGTTATACTGTATATTATTCTAGCTATATTCAGACGATTTAATGCAGCTTATGGAGGATTGGTGGTAGTTATAATGGCTGACTGAGATAGTTAGAAGCCTTATAATTGCTAAAGACCGTTCCTAAACTAAATAAAGTCGATTAGAGGTAACCAGCATGAAATAAAAAGGATGTTGACGGTACCGAAAGGGTTAAGGGATTTCCAGAAACAAAGCACCATTATTTTTGCTTTAGTGATTATCAATGGATATCCATCATGTGCTTCGTGATTAAGAATGGTGGAAAGTTAATACACAAATAATAATAATAATAGAAAACAAAATACAAATTAATAAAACAAAAATAAAAATGGTTCCCCAATGTTAACTGATATATGTCAAATGGTATATGCTATCATTAATTTCATTGGAGGGGTTTGGTGTTGGGGTGAAATTAATAAAATATAGAAAATGGTATTGCCTGAACATCTGGTGATCTTTACTTGGTTACCTGCTATATATTTGCATCACAATTGAGGGACATTTCAAGCCCTGGTAACGCACAGTAAATTGGCTCATAACACGATACATGTTTCTATAAATGGGGTAAACTATAAGCCTTCAGTATTGACCTCTGAAATTCTTAGAGGTCTTGGTAAGCCGCCTAAGGTTGTCTAATGATGGCCAGAACAAAATGAGAAAATGCTTCCTTGTATGCTGAAAGGGTTAATAAGGTGAGCATACTAACACACCAAAAGTATGTCATGGCATAACATAGCATATTTACAAACGAAATAAAATAATAGGGCCCGCCAAAGGCTTATAGAATATATTTTGTGTATAACTTCGAAAACTTGACAGCATGGAGACAAACATTATTTTTAGGAGGATCACTTTACTGGCAATGTTTAGTTTATCGGTGGTATGAAAAGCCTATAAGTTAAACGTGAACATTAAATTCCTTCTCCAAATAAGGCGTTCCCATCCAACTTTATAGATAACCTAGATATTTGTTTTTCATGGCTTTACAATTGTTATAGCCTACCCATCTTGGTCAATACCTCGGATACAGGGGTGTTCGTGGGAACCTCAATTTCCAGAAGAATAACATATGATGCGAAGTAGTAAAAAGCGCCATCTTTATTTCTATTTTTCGAACTTTTCGATCACTGATAATGTCACCCTGATGTCGAAACGTTTGAAGAATGGATATATAGATATATTATTCCTCCATCTTGTCCATATCCATCATTAATATTTTGTCGACGTAACAAGCTGTCCACCCACCTACATACGCCACCTAACATACTGTATAACCTGCATGACACCATTCACCTTCCTCCCTGACCCTATCCTGGAAGTACACCATTCCATGCAACCAATGTGGGGCAATTGGTGCAAGATATACGAGACAATCAATATCAGCCAACCTTGCTAAATAAAATAACCTCTTGTGATATACTTAACCCTTTTCCCTATATTTATAAAAGTAACAAATTGATATAAATACAGAGCATCGAAGCCGTGTTGTCAGTAGATATGGATTCAATGATACGAAAACGTGATGATGCCATAACTGCAGTATCCCACAAAGGAGCATAGTCAATCAGGTGGTCGATACGTGTCGTAAGGGTTTGGAGACAACATTACGGGGTCTAATATTTACACGTTTCGTCCAACGTTTAACCCTTACAAGCTCCAATACGCATTTCTTTTCTGTTTTCTGGTAATTATTAGACGATTTTATTCAGATTAGGAAGGGTATATGGAAGTCAGAGGGTTGATTGAGCTAGTCTTTACCGTATTAATACCCACAGATCCTTCCTAAGCTGCATAAAACCGTCTAATGATAGCCAAAATAAACTGCTAAAACGCGTCAGAGCTTCATGGAGTTAACATATAATGTATTGTCAAAAACACTGCCTATACCTAGTCGACCTGGCTTAATCTAACCTATTGTAGCATATTCAAGCTTTATCTTATCTATATACATGTATATAAATGTATCTCTCTTTGGGGAGATTGTAAACACCAATCGAACAGGGCAAGGGGAGGCTTCATAGACATGTGTGCGGTTAGTCCTTAAACTCTTCCAACCAGATGACCCTAATATGTGCTATATTGTAGGTACCCTCAGACGATTTTGAGCTAAATTATAATGTAAAACTTGTAAAATAAACAAACCAAATCTTATACGAACACAGTAAAAAGACAAAACAACTAATCAAAATCGCTATGAAGAAATATCTGTCAAAGTTAAAGGGTTATTGGAGACAGTTTCATTCTCTTATTCCCACATGTATTTCCTAAGCCGATTAATATAATCTGTTAGTATCGTTAATAAAGATAATAATATGGCCGTCTGATTGAATGACGTAAGGGGAGGTTTGTTTTTCGGGACCCCCTTCTCCTTCCTGTTTAGCCCCATTAGTTTGGCGATTTTAAGACCTTTAGTGCCATTTCCATGTCGATTTTATCCTAACGAGCGATAGCAAGCTTGTCCGAAAAATGTACAAATTTATCTCGAAGAGGGTCTTTTGGGGTATTTTTTAAAGCTTGATGGAGGTCTTGGGAGGAAACTAAAAATAATAATTATATATATATATATATATATATATATATATATATATATATATATATATATATATATATACAGTATATACGTATATATATATATAAACAAATAAATACAAATACAAATTTTCCCTTAACTATATATACGTCCTGCCTGAACTCTAATAAATAGAATATCCCGGCCTCCCCGAATTACTGTCACCTAGACGAATATCATGGCCCGGGGACGCTGATGAAATCTTAAATGAGTTTGATTTATCTTGCTATTCTTTTCGCTCGTATATCTTGCGCGTCGCGGTGATGGGTGGGTCGGCTGGGTTGTGATGCATTGCTCAGAAAATGTGGAAGTGTGTTTGGTGAAAGGAAGCTCATCTATTCCCTTCCTTCGTGGCTGTAACTATTGTCTGTTTATCATAACCGGGGGAGAAATTGTCATGTTCCCGTGTGGTGGTGAAGGTATTGAGGAATAAGCCTTTACAACGGCACCTCGTATCTCCTTTGTACTTCCCAAAGAGTGTAGAGAGGGGAGAAGGGGTGTTGGAAAGAGAAGAAGCTGTTGGAGTGACTTTGTTATGTGTGTTATTAGTCTGTATACGTCGTCGAGGTGTCCCCTGACTGGGTGCGAGCATGTGAAACACGCTAAGATGTACTACCACACCCACTAAATAATATCCACCTTGGCTGGGATCGAACCCAGGTCAAGCAGATTCACACATGAGAGTGCTCTCCACTCGACCGCCGCGGCTCCCGTATTGAATGCTGATGTGTGAGTACCGAAAATCTATCTATCTATCTATATGCTCAGGCCCAATCCCCATTTTGGGGGTAGCCGACTCAAGACAGAGCAAGAACAGGGAAAACACAAGAACAGGGAAAACACAAAAACAACATAAAACAAAAAATAAACACAGATAAAAAACACAAACTCTCACACATCCAGGTCACCCAGGAGAAGACCCAGAGACCAGGGTTACCAAGGTCGCTCCAGCACTCCCCCGGCCCCTGACCACCCGGAGAGGTTCCGATCTCGGCAGGCACACATGCAGCGGAGCCAAAGCCACAAGCCCTCCCACCACACTTCTAGGCACACCCTTCATATTAATCATCTCCCCGGGCCAGGCGCCTGATGGACTATTATCTAGTCCAACTTGCGCCCGACCCCTTACTCCAAATGACCACGTGTTCACTCAACTATTCACAAGCATTCTCCATTCACTCCTGTCCACCACCACTTCCCCTGCCTGATCTATAGTCATTCCTCTATCATCCAAAGCCTTTCTTACACAGTCTCTCCATCGAAAATAGGTTACTAAATACTACAAACGTCATTGATTGGATTATAATTGACAAGCCACCGCCTACGTCTGCTATCAGTGACATAGCAGAGCTTTCCCTCCAACCGTGGTCTTCGAATGTCCAGGAAATCCCAGATCATAGACGTAATTACCGAGACCCTGGGTAAGAAGGGCTGATTGAGCTGCCTCTGCTTCCCTTGGTACATACTCGTCTTGCCTTAAGGGGAGATGGGCCGTTTTTCTGGTCCCCCTTCTCCCTCGTGTTTAGTCCCATTAGTTTTCAGATTTTATGGCGTTCGGCCCATTAGTTTGTCGATTTTAGGACCTTTCGCCCCATTTCTTTGTCAATATTTAAACTTTTTGTGTCATTTAAGCTCGGTTCACACATACACGAATTAACGTCCCGTCTGTCCCCGACATCTTAATTCGCCTGCAAACGGGCAAGGACGCCGGCAAAATCGCCTATGGTCGGTACAGCGACGTGCGGTGTCGCCAGCACATGGGACGCGGGGGCCTAGGTGGCGACCTTTTCGTGAATGCACAAAATGGTTGGCGTGGGCCGGGTCAACTGTCAGAAAACGTGTTATGTCGGGACACCCACGGGGTCAGTCGGCGTCTAGATGCAGCCTGGCAGTGTCTAGAAGCCGACTAACCAGATGAGAATGGCGGCAAAAAACCGTTGGAAGGAGAGTCAGCGATGTGGCACCGTCGCATCACGTGAGCTGGCGACACCACACGTCCGCATACCGACCATAGACGATTTTGCCGGCGTCCTTGCTCGTTTGCAGGCGAATTAAAGGGTCGGGGACGGACGGGACGTTAATTCATGCATGTGTGAACCGAGCAAAAGGGGTCAGGGACAGACGGGACGTTAATTCATGCATGTGTACCATGGGGCCCCCAGATTGATGCCGTCCTGCATATTTTCTTGGTTGGTGACGGACGGGACGTTAATTCGTGCATGTGTGAACCGAGCATTAGGTGTCGATATTTCCCTGATGGTCGATAGTGAGCCTATAATTTAAGAGAAACCGGCCTTCGGCCGTGACATTTTTCGATAAAACATTATACAAATTTATTTTGAATGAGGGTCTTGGGCGGGTGTTTATTAAGTTTGATGAAGGTCTTGGGAGGAAACTAATAACATATTAAATAAATAAATAAATAAATAAATATATATATTTCTTTTGTCAACATTAAAACCTTTCGTGCCCTTTAGGTGTCGATTTTTTTCATGGCGAGCGATAGCGAGCCTCTAATTTTAGAATGAACTACCGAAAAATGTACACATTTATCTTGAAAGGGGGTTTAGGGGGGGTTTTCTAAGCTTGATGGAGGTCTGGCGAGGAAACTCAAAAATAAATAAATAAATAAATATATAGACCAAAAACCAAGCACTACCCCCTTATTGTTTGAAGAATAAATATTGTAAGGTGATGCATGAATAAATAAAAATAAATAAAAATAAAAATAAAATACACAAATAAAAATAATAAATAGGAAAAGTGGGGATTGGGCCTGAGCATATACAATAGATAGATATAGATAGAAGATGAGGCATAGCTAGTAATTCATTAACCCGTACAGTACCAACGACGTGTGATCTTTTTTATTCTAGCTAGATTTAGACGATATTATGCAGCTTAGGAAGGATCTGTGGTAGTTAAAAGGATTGGTTGAGATAGTCTGAAGCCTTACTATTGCTAGAGGTCCTTCTTAAGCTAAATATAATCATCTAAAGGTTGCCAGAACAGGATGAAAAGGACGTTCCTGGTACAGAAGGGATTAAAGTGGTTGCATAAAGAAGAGAACACAGAGGTCAGGCTAGGTTATGTAATTTTCAGTAGAGAGGCAGATTTGAAGTGGAGAGAGCATCACACACTTCAGGCATGTTCAGGTCCTTTCTTAGCTGCTTCAGGGGACATGGTTCACTTTTTGGGTGATTTTTGCATGTATTCGTTATTTTTCTAGTTTCCTCCCTAGACCTCCATCAAATTAAAAAAAAAAAAAACATCCATTAGATCCCCCTTCTATATTTATTTGTACATTTTTCGGTAGAAAAAATTCCCTGCCGAAGGGCGCTTCTTCCAACATTACAGGCTCAGTTCGCCAGGGAAAAAATCGACACCTAAATAGCACGAAAGGTCTAAATATTGACGAAGAAATGGGGCGAAAGGTCTTAAAATTGACTAACTAATGGGGCAAACATCTTAACATTTGAAAACTAATGGGGCTAAACATGAGGTAGAAAGTGGTCCAGAAAACCGGCCCATCCCCCATTAAAATCGTTTGTGTGTAGATATATTAGTTTGAATATACGGGATCATTTTGCAAAGCATATTTTAACAGCTTTGTGGTTAAAGCAAATATCTTCAGAGACAAAAAAAAAAAAAAAAAAAATTAAGTAACACTCCGTTCTTAACATTAATCATCAATTACAAACCCCCAATGCACTTGAATAAACTAATGAAAGCATATGGTCCTCCCGGGATTCGAACTCGGGACACGACAACCATAGGATATAAACATTTATCAGATTGAATGCTCTAATGTTAAAAGAGGCCCCCTAGCCCATAACTTCTTCATTTTCTGATACAACGTTTTTTATACACTCTTATTGTATGAATACTGAATGTAGGTTGGACTGATATCGCATTCAAAATATCGACCAAATAAACCAAGCCTAGCATAATTAAATGTCAAAAGATACAAAATTAAAACTGCTCATACTTCATTCATTAGCAACAGCTGCTAACTCATCTCATTTAACCTGAATCACTAGCAATGGAACCTACGTGAATCCTCACGTTAATTCAACTCTCAAATTGACTGCCAATTTGGATATGATTATAATGGTATGATTATGACTTACTAACGCAATCTATTATAATGGTATGATTATGACTTACTAACGCAATCTATTTTAATGGTATGATTATGACTTACTAACGCAATCTATTATAATGGTATGATTATGACTTACTAACGCAATCTATTTTAATGGTATGATTATGACTTACTAACGCAATCTATTATAATGGTATGATTATGACTTACTAACGCAATCTATTTTAATGGTATGATTATGACTTACTAACGCAATCTATTATAATGGTATGATTATGACTTACTAACGCAATCTATTTTAATGGTATGATTATGACTTACTAACGCAATCTATTATAATGGTATGATTATGACTTACTAACGCAATCTATTTTAATGGTATGATTATGACTTACTAACGCAATCTATTATAATGGTATGATTATGACTTACTAACGCAATCTATTTTAATGGTATGATTATGACTTACTAACGCAATCTATTTTAATGGTATGATTATGACTTACTAACGCAATCTATTTTAATGGTATGATTATGACTTACTAACGCAATCTATGTTATCCTACTCAAAATAATTCAATATCAACTAAGGAAAGAGTAAATTGCTGTAAATAATAATGATTGGTGACTATGCACTAGCTATGCTGCTTTATAGATAAAATCATCATCATCATCATCATCATTATCATCATCATCATCCTGAGTTAGTCCACCGCAGGACAAAGGCCTCTCCCAAACATTTTCACTTCAACCGGTCTGATGTTAGTTTGTTCCATCTCACCCCACCAAACATTCGGATCTCATCCAACCATCTGGTTCTCTGTCTACCCCTTCCTCTAGCTCCATCCCTAGGTCCCCATTTTGTTGCTCTAGTTGTCCCTCTGTTATAATCTCTTCCTAATATATGACCTGCCCAGGACCATTTCCTCGTTGTTATAGTACTGAGAATATCTTTTACTGTTGTGTGTTCTCTTAACCACGAGGCTCTCTTCTTTTTATCTCCAAATTATGCCTAACATTATCCTCTTTGGCACTCTTAAGTTTACGCTCTAGACACTTTGTTGTACTCCAGGTTTCTGATCCATAAATTAGTACAGGGAGGACCCATTGTTTGTATACTTTCCTTTTTAGTGAATATATACAGTATATATATATATATATATATATATACTGGTATATATAATTATCTGACAAATACACGTGAGTTTCATGAAAAATCTTTGTTTACCCTGACACAGATTCGAACCACGGACAGTTGGTACAAGAGTCCATGTTTTCACCGACTCTACCACGGCGTGATAACAAAATAGTCAACTATATCCTATATGTACTAAGGAGCTTGAAAAATCCACTTTGAGGAAATATTTCATTTCATACCAAGTCCTTGGACCCATATTCCAAAATTCCGTGCAATGAGTTAAAAAAAAAAAAAAAAAAAAAAAAAAAATTATATATATATATATATATATACCCGTCTTGCAACACAATCCCACCCATACTCTGTGCAACTCTCCAACTTAAGAGTGAAACGATACTCCCAATCTTTCTTCTATTCAACAGCTGAACTCAGGAATGATCTCCCTGAACCTATCTATCCCTCATCCTATGACTTAAATTGCTTCATACTCCATTTGTTCAGACATTTTGGTTTGAACATTCCTTGATTTTGGCCCTGTCACTCTTTCTACTCTGGGAGAGGCAATCGTTACAGGCAGTTTTGCTTTTGGTCTCCCTCATCCACATAGGACTCATACATACATATATATATATATATATATATATATATATATATATATATATATATATATATATATGAGTCCTAGCTCATCGAAGCTACATGGCTATTTTAGTTGGTCAAACGGATATTTTTCATTCTACTTGTCAGATTGCTTGGACAAAAATAATGCTCACTGAACTTCTCGTACCCAAGAAATATCACTGAATTTATGCAATTGGTCTTAACTCGAAGCGATATTTATCAGTTAAGTCGAAGTGTTGAGCCTTAAATTTGCTTCCTAGAAAGTCTATTTATCAAGCAGGCCCCTCAATCAGCCTGGCCTCCCACGTACGTAACCAGTCATGTAATTATTCATTCCATCATTGATTATTGCATTGATTATTGCCTCGACAATACAGCCTGGCTCATCAGGTATTCAGTCATTCACAGTAGGTTATTCACGGCCATATCCTTTAAGCTTAACACAGTTACATTTCGTATTTTAACACAATATGAGACAACCTAGCACATTGCAGCACAGTACAATATACGACATATCACAACACAAGCCATCCCAAACTAACGCATCATAACATAGCACAGCACAACACGACAAAACCAAACAAAATACATTACAACATTACTTACTGATTCACTTTTTGGGCGATTTTTGCATATATTCATTATTTTTTCTAGTTTCCTCCCTAGACCTCCATCAATTAAAAAAATAAAAAATAATCCATTAGATCCCCCTTCTAGATTAATTTGTACATTTTTCGGCAGACAAATTTCCCGGCCGAAGGCCGGTTATTTCAATATTACAGGCTCGCTATCGTTCGCCAGGGAAAAAATCGACACCTAAATAACACGAAAGGTCTAAATATTGACGACGAAATAGGGCGATAGGTCTTAAAATCAACTAACTAATGGGACAAACATCTTAACATCTGAAAACTAATGGGGCTAAGCATGAGGGAGAAAGTGGTCCAGAAAACCGGCCCATGTCCCCTTAACAAAAACTACACAGCAGACACCACACCATTTCATAAGATTACCTAATATAACTCAATTAATTTAATTAACTCTCCGCTGCTTCTTGTTTCATCCATGCCTTACATTATTCAACTGACAACATAATAATTTCAATAGAAGGAACTAAATAAATGACAACAGGTAAGGAAATGCTAAAGCTGGTGATATTTTCAAATGTATAAGGTGATTATGTTTACTAATGGTAAGTATATATATATATATATATATATATATATATATATATATATATATATATATATATATATATATAAACAATTCAAATAATAGCTTGACACAAAACAGCTTGAATTCTTTTGAAATATATTGTATAACAAATAACATCAACAACATAACTCTTTCATGGATATGATGATTATATATATAATTACATTCTTAATCAAAATGTTTTTACTAATGCTTTTAGTTCGAGTTCAGAGGGCTGCAGATGTGGAATATATACAAATTAAGGGGAGGTTTTTAGTTGATTCCCTAGACTTCCATCAAGCTTAAAATTACTCCCCCTAGACCCCCTTTCAAGATAAATTTGTACATTTTTCGGTAGAAAAATGGCCCGGCCGAAGGCCGGCTCCCCTTAAATTACAGGCTCGCTATCGCTCGCCAGGAAAAAATCGACACCTAAGTGGCACGAATGGTCTTAAAATTGACAGAAATGGGGCGAGGGTTCTTAAAATCGCCAAACTAATGGAGCGAACGTCTTAACATCTCAAAAGCAATGGGGCTAGACATGAGGGAGAAAGGGGTCAAGAAAAAAGTCCCTCCAGTGGAAATCTCCCCTTAATTAATTATGTAGTCGTACAATCACTCGTTCATCCATCGTTCATCACTCGTTCATCCATCTAGTAATGAACGCCCTCATCTAATCACCCGCTGAAAAGAGAGTTCGTACCATTACCAGTTCTGTCTTCCATAATAATAGCTTTTTAGTAATCAAGGGATACATTTCAATCATTATATCATTCAGTCCCTCATCCGGTCAAAAACCAGTATGTATCTTCACTAGGATGCGTATGATGTCATGTGGTTATCAATTTATCCTAGTTTAACCCCCGGGGAGATGGTTCACTTTTGGGGCTATTTTTGCATGTATTCATTATTTTTGTAGTTTCCTCCCTAGACCTCCACCAAATTAAATAAAACATCCATTAGATCCCCCTTCTAGATTTATTTGTAAATTTTTCGGTAGAAAAATTTCCCGGCCGAAGACCGGTTCTTCCAACATTACAGGCTCACTATCGTTCGCCAGGGAAAAAATCGACACCTAAATAGCACGAAAGGTCTAAATATTGACGACGAAAATGGGGCGAAAGGTCTTCAAATCGACTAACTAATAGGGCAAACATCTTATCATCTGAAAACTAATGGGGCTAACCATGAGGAAGAAGGGGGAATAGAAAACCGGCCCATGTCCCCTTAAATTATATGAAGAGACAATCAGTAGTTGTTGTCTGGCTAGCATCGGACTTATTGCACTGCTTAGGAAGGGTTTGTGTACGTGAAATGAGACAGCTTGTGCTCTATTCGATTCCTAGAGGTACTTTCGAAGCTTAGTAAAATCATCTAATGTTAGCCTTAATGTAGTGAAAATAGCGTCATAAAAGTGGAAGTCATTTAAACCACATCCCAATTAAGGGAAGACTGACCGTGTATTTGGTCTATTAATTCATTTATTCATATATTTTTTTAGTTTCCTCCCTAGACCTCCATCAAGCTTAGAAAAACACTCCCTAGACCCCCCTTCAAGATAAATTTGTACATTTTTCGGTAGAAAAATGTCCCGGCCGAAGGCCGGTTCCTCTTAAAATTGCAGGCTCGCTATCGCTCGCCAGGAAAAAAGTTGACACCTAAATGGCACGAAATGTCTTAAAATTGACAACGAAATGGGGCAAAAGGTGTTAAAATCGCCAAACTAATGGGCCGAACGTCTCATAATCTCAAAACTAGTGGGGCTAAACATAAGGGAGAAGGGGCTCCAGAAAAACGGTCTGCCTCCCCTCAACTCAACATATCATGTCTTGTCCAGGTAAACCATTATCTCTCCATTTCCTTGATCACCTACTCACTAATTAGACACACATAATTAATCAGTTATATCCACCTGTTCATCGAGGCTATTATCCATTAAGGGGAGGCAGACCGTTTTTCTGGACCCCCTTCTCCCTAATGTTTAGCCCCACTAGTTTTGAGATTATAAGACGTTCGGCCCATTAGTTTGGCGATTTTAACACCTTTCGCCCCGTTTAGTTGTCAATTTTAAGACCTTTCGTGCCATTTAAGTGTCGATTTTTTCCTGACGAGCGATAGCGAACCCGGCCTTTGGCCGGGAAATTTTTCTACCAAAATTTTTATAAATTTATCTTGAAAAGGGGTCTAGGTGGTGTTTTTCTAAGCTTGATGGAGGTCTAATTAATGCACTGGCAGCCAATTACCCAGTGCATAATTCATTCATTCAACCATTGATTCGTTGTCACTCAACTGTGTAATTACTAGTTGACTCAAATATCCGTCCATTGGGTTGTCCACTAGTTTAAGGGGAGATTTTTATATATTTATTCATTTATTTATTTATTAATTTATATATTTTTAGTTCATCCATCAACTCAGCCCATAAAGCATCCCCTCACCCGCTCACTCAACCATCTATCCACTCTTTCATCCATCAACTCACCCAATAATTCAACCTGCAACCCACTCACTCAATCATCTACTCACTTTGTTTGCAAGTTTTACATTTTAATTCTTCACCCATCAACTCACCCAATCATACACCCTGCAACCCACTAACTCAACCATCTACTCTACTCACTTTTGTTATCAATCCACTCATTTATCAATCTACCAACCCTTTCATCCATCAATCCACCAAATCATTCGCCCTGCAACCCACTCACTCAGCCCTCTTTCTACTCAATATTTCTTTAATCCACTCAACCATATACTCACTCTTTCATCCATCAACTCAGCCAATCTTTTCATCCTTTAATCCACTCACTCAACCCTCTTTCTACTCACTCTTTCACCCATCAACTCACCCAATAATTCAACCATCTACCCACTCTTTCATCCATCAACTCAGCCAATCATGCATCCCCCTCACCCGCTCACTCAACCATCTACCCACTCTGTCATCCATCAACTCACCCAAACATTCACCCTGCAACCCACTCACTCACCCATCTACCCACTCTGTCATCTATCAACTCAGCCAATCATGCATCCCCTCACCCGCTCACTCAACCATCTACCCACTCTGTCATCCATCAACTCACCCTGCAACCCACCCACTCACCCATCTACTTACTCTGTCATCCATCAACTCAGCCAATCATGCATCCCCTCACCCACCCACTCACCCATCTACCCACTCTGTCATCCATCAACTCACCCTGCAACCAACCCACTCACCCATCTACCCACTCTGTCATCCACCAACTCAGCCAATCATGCATCCCCTCACCCACCCACTCACCCATCTACCCACTCTGTCATCCATCAACTCACCCTGCAACCCACCCACTCACCCATCTACCCACTCTGTCATCCACCAACTCAGCCAATCATGCATGCCCTCACCCACCCACTCACCCATCTACCCACTCTGTCATCCACCAACTCAGCCAATCATGCATGCCCTCACCTGGTCGTCATGCGGGGTATTGGATTATATGAGTGAGGTGTCGGGTCCCTGTTGAATAAATGAAGGTGAGCAACTGTCCCTTCCTCCCCTGCACCTTTAAGGGGTGGTGGGCCGGTTTTCTGGGCCACTTTCTCCCTCATGTTTAGCCCCATTAATGTTCAGATGTTAAGATGTTTGCCACATTAGTTAGTCGATTTTAATACCTTTCGCCCCATTTCTTTGTCAATATTTAGACCTTTCGTGCTATTTAGGTGACGATTTTTTTCCCTGGCGAACGATAGTGAGCCTGTAATGTTGGAAGAACCGGCCTTCGGCCGGGAAATTTTCTACCGAAGAATTTACAAATTAATGTAGAAGGGGGAGGGGGGATGTTTTTTTTAAAACTTGATGGAGGTTTAGGGAGGAAACTAGAACAAATAATGAATACATGCAAAAATTGTCCAAAAAGTGAACTATCCCCTCTTAACACCCGTGGGATTCAACACCCCGCCTCCCTCTGCGACACCCACAGCACTCCCATGACTCCCATTGCTCTCCCGTGACTCCCAAAGTACTTCCATGTCATATGTACTCCTCCATGACTCCCACAACACTCCCATGACTCTCACAACACTCCGAATGTCTCCCACAGCACTCTCATGTCTCCCACAGCACTCCCATGACTCCCACAGCCCTCCGGTGACTCCCAAAGTACTCCCACGTCATATGTAATCCCCTATGACTCCCACAACACTCCCAGGAGTCCCACAGCCCTCCCGTAACTCCCAAAGTACTCCCAGGTCCTTCAGCATCCCTCCATGACTCCCACAACACAACCAGGTCCCTCTGAATCCCCCATGACTTCCACAGCACTCCCATGTCTCCCACAGCTCTCCCGTGACTCCCAAAGTACTCCCACGTCACATGTATCCCCCCATGACTCTCACAGCACTCCCATGACTCCCAAAGTACTCCCACGTCACATGTATCCCCCCATGACTCTCATAGAACTCCCATGACTCTCACAACACTCCCATGACTCCCACATCACGCCCACAACACTACCAGGTCCCTCTGTACCACAACATCATATTACAGTATATAGTTCCCTCGATCCTCCCACAGCACTCCCCATGGTCCCTAGAGCTGCTCCTTAACATCCTATACCCTGTTACAAATACGTAGGCCAGAAATCGTGAACATTAATCGCTATAGATAACAAACGACTCTAGTAATCGAGCTACTATTTCTACCATTTGGGAAGGGTCAGCCGGGGAATAGGTGTGGATATCTACAGCCCATTTGCTCTAGTCCTTTCTTGAGTTATCTAAAGTTAGGGTTCATGATATTTGGTCTACCTATTCGGAACAAGGTATAATACAGCATAGTTACCATTGAGACCCCCACAGTACTCCCTTAGGTCCTTCCTATGTTCCCAGGGTAGCCTACTGGATATGCCAATATAGCCACTCCTCACTTAAGGGGGGTGACCTGCTTTTTGTTATTTCTCTCCTTTTCTCTCTTTCTCTAGCTTGTATCCATTCGACCCCATTCAGCCAACTATTTTAAGACGTTTATCCCCATCTAGGTGTCGATTTCTTCCTGGCGAGCGATAGCGAGCCAGCATTATATGAAGAAATCCGGCTTCGCCTGAGAAATTTTTCTATCGAAAAATTTACAAATTTAGCCTGCTGCCAAACAAAAATAAAAAATATGCTGCTCGCTATCGCTCACCAGTAAAAAATTGACACCTGGATGGGGATAAACGTCTTAAAACAGTAGGCTGAATGGGGCCAAATGGATACAAGCCAGAGAAAGATAGAAAAGGACAGAATAAAAACAGGTCACCCCCCTTAATTGAAAAGGGGGGATGTTTGGCTTTTCTGGCTCCCCTTCTCCCACATGTTTAGCCCCATTAGTTTGAGATTCTAAGACGTTCAGCCTATTAGTTTTGGCGATTTTAAGACCATTCGCCCATTCGGCCGAATCGTCTTAAAGTTCTCCAAAGAAATGGATCGAAAGAGGAAAGGTCCCAAATGACCGCAATTGGACTAAATTACATTAACATGATGAGTCTGTTCTAGGTTACTTCGAGCTAAAGAACTCTACTAATCGCTGATTGGCTAATGGTGTTGTGTCAGAGTAATGTCTTTCACTTGCAAAAACAAACCGCACTATCAGAGTAATGTCTTTCACTTGCAAAAACAAACAGTACTATCAGAGTAATGTCTTTCACTTGCAAAAACAAACAGTACTATCAGAGTAATGTCTTTCACTTGCAAAAACAAACCGCACTATCAGAGTAATGTCTTTCACTTGGAAAAACAAACAGTACTATCAGTCATCCACTGCACCATCCATTAACAACAAATATAAGAATATATTCATAAACATATAAATAAATAAATAGGACTCAATAGAAAACAAATACAATTATCCTCAAATATAAGTGAAAGACAAGGCAAAATAAATGTATTCGCAGTGGAGAAGTAGCACAATGAAGGTAATAACGTTGAACACACACACACACACACACACACATACACACACACACACACACACACACACACACACACACACACACACACACACACACACACACACACTACAACAAATAAAGTAAAAACAAAAGATAAATAAATAAATAAATTCATAGAAAAAACAACAGAACCAGAGCCCGAGCAGTTGGCAGCCTGTGATGGAGGTCAACGAGGGTAAAATTAACAAGTCTTTTAGAACGATGGATGGGTCAGCATTTATCCCCGACACAAGCTTGTTTCTCATGTAACCCACTTCTGTTTAACCGTACACATTATTAATTTGTTACACAACTTAATGATAGACTCGAGACAGTGAACAATCCTTAAAGGATGTTACTTACTCGAATAATGTGTGTAAAGGAATTGTTTAGAATATTCCATCCATGCTAGAATTGTTAAAGAAAATTCGTACCATCTTTCATTGCAGGCATTGTAGGTACAGTCACGAGCATAAATGCTGCGACATCAATCATATAACGTCAACTCCTTAATCACGAGAGGTTTATACTAAGCTGAATAAAATCGTCTTACGGTAACTAGAATGAAATACAAAAATCATTGTGAGTTTGAATACAAAGTTTAGCAATACCTATGGAGACGAAAGGGCGAACATTATCTTGTTGGTGTCGCAGTATTTATGCTCGTGACTGTACAACCGCCTGCAAAAGTAGTTGGTAGCCTACACTTCTAGGGGAAACACTTGAAACTGTGAATATTGAGTAGGGGACAACACTGACTCAGGCATTTGTTTATGAGGCATTTTGCGAAGTATTTCATCAGTGTGTCAGAAATGTTAAATAATATAATATGTACCACCTTTATTTGTCAGCAATATGTACATTCATGCTACCAAGGCTTTGACCGTGTGTGTGTGTGTAATTGTTTGTGTTTGCGTGTGTATGTGTATTTGTTTGTGCGTATGTGTGTGCATGTATGTGTGCGTGAATATTATATGTGTGTGTATGTGGGTGTGTCCGTATGGGTGTGCGTAATTGTGTGTGTGTGCGCGCATGATAATGCGTTTGTGTTAGTATGTGTGTGTGTGTGTGTGTGTGTGTGTGTGTGTGTGTGTGTGTGTGTGTGTGTGTGTGTGTGTGACCTACCGTACGAACTAGGGTTGTAGTTAATACCTGGGTGTTGTGAGTGGTGTGGTGTAGAGTTGTCATTATCCTTGTAATTCCCAGGCCTCGCGTGAGAAATAACACCGGCTCGGAAATATAGCAACTTTTTTATATTTTGGGTTTAATGTGTTTCAGTTTTGTGATTAAAGAAGGATCGGACCTGAAATGTCGAAGGTGTTTTAAATTCAAAGATATATTCAGCTTTAGTAATTGCTCAAACATCAAGAATGCTAGATCCATATTTATTGCAGGCATATAATTCGCCTCAGTAATTGCAGAAGCATCGCACGAGATATGTACGAGACGATATACTTTTCATTCTTATAATTGTAAAAACATCAGGCAAAATAGCTGCAGATATTATTTTAATCAGACTTTGTTCCGTGGGAATCATGGATACCTTGAATTGTTTTGGTTGGATCAGCTTGCAAACAATCGGAAGTACAGTATGTTGATCATGTACATAGGATCAAGTAAATGTACAATCAATATCAATAGATCTTCGAAAACCTTGATAATAATATATGTGAAATTCATGCAGCTAACTAGACATTACATCTTTATTTAAGCGACCTGGCATAAATAAAAATATCATTAATTGTCGATTTGTATTATCACCAACCCACAAATTAACTTTCAAACAAACCTAATGAATGAAATCAATGAATTTTATGTATTAAAACCAGGCAACAACTGTTCAGCAAAGGATATAGTAACTAGTACACAGTTATTCAGTAAACTATTGACGTTGACTGTACAGCCGTGGTTATAAATCGGTGAACTCTTCCTAATTAAAAAATCAAGACGATGGAAGTTAACTAGTGAATCATATAATATTTATCTTAGAAGCTCAAGCAGTTTCATATAAAAGTTCTTCAGTATATCATAAATGTTCTCTAAAAACATGTCTGCCCATGACTGCACAATCGCCAACACAAATATCTGTTGCATGATAAACTTTACACAATGGACATTAAATTAGGGAGAATACGGACTTAGACATGTATATGTATGTATATATACTCAGGCACATACTCTATAGCTGGGAATGGCCGACTTGAGACAGAGCCCGAACAGAAACAACATTTAAAGTTCCAATTCTTAGGGTCCGGAACAAACTTTTGCGTTCCCTCGCCCCTTTCCGTGTCTCATCTCGTCTAGTAGGTGAATTATACGAGGGGATGAGGATTCCTAATATACCGCCCCCGTGATTAGAAAACTAGTAAAGGAATAGACAGACAGACAGAAACGGCTAAGGTTGGGTAGGGTATGCCAAACCTCACTCTGGACAGGACCCCCTTATAATCCCTACAATCTCTTTCTACACGCCACATGTGTTACATCTCTTTCACTCTTGTATCGCTATTAAAACAATCAATGTTCTTCAGAGTTATCTTAGTGCATACCCCCTCCCTTATAAGCTAAAGGGCCGAACGTCCTATAATCTAAAAACTAGTGGGGCTAAACATTAGGGAGAAGGGGTTCCAGAAAAACGGTCTTCCTCCCCTTAACGGCCTAGAAATACACCAGCAATATTGTAATTACCACCAACATTGCTGCAGTTTGTCGAGGAATAATGAACATAGTGACATTCAGATTATTATTATACGTGACACTTGTATTTCGTATGTAAATTACCTACAGTCCTTTCATTATAAGCAGCCAGTAATCATTATTCTTAACCTCTGTTACTCAAAAATGGCTAGAGCAAACGGGCGATGAATTTCCACACCTATTCACATACTGACTGTTCCCAAGTGGTAGACATAGTAGCTTGATTATTCTATTCGTATTTTAGTTATATAGGTTCTCCGCCAGGATTTTTGGCCTACTTTTTATGCATGGACTACATCTGAAAATAAAAATAAAACTTTGTAAAAACGTTGCATATAAACAAGTAAAAATAACAGACTTTTCTCGCCTGCCCCTTCTATTTGAGGTCGTTTTCGTCCAATTTATTCATATTATTATGACGTCTCGTATCAGATTGAGGACAATATAAAATGTTTTATATCTCAGTTATCCCGTCACGCGTTAAATTTCGAGTCGATATCTTATTTTGGGAATGTTTGAATTTGTGAGGTTAATTCGTACAATACATACACACACACACACATATATCTATATATACAGTATATATATATTATATATATATATATATATATATATATATATATATATATATATATATATATATATTCCAGCTATATAATTAGACAACAGAATTATCAAGCATAACGGGCCTGTGTTCCTTCAATGGGTGAATATGCTGCATAAACTGACGGATACGACGGCGCGATTTTGCAGGACATTAGCATAAATCATGCGCATTACATTTACGAACAGCTGATTCAGATACGATTTGCGATGCACTATATTTAATAAATCACACTATTGTTGATTTAATTGCCGACTTGCGAGTTTCATTCTATAAGGAAGTTGGAGCTGTAGACATCGATATTTAGCAGAATTACCAGCTAAGATACGGTCGTAGCACATTCATAAATACATAAAACCCAATTCAACATACCCTTTAGCCATCAGAAACCTACATTATTATTGTATTTCTGTTTAATATCGATGTTTAAAGCTCCAACTTCCTTATAGCCTGAAACTCGCAAGTGGACAATTGCATGTACTATTCTCGGACAACATATACTTAATTATATAATTGATTAAGAACGACCTTCCTAAGCTGAACGTCCTTCCTAAGCTGAATCAAATCGTCAAGCACTTCAAGTATAGACACACTTTTATGATAGTATGTTAATTCTGACGTACAGTCGCGCTAATAAGTGATGTCTCGGCACCAATTATATTTTGATCAATAATTGGTATCAGCAATATTTACACATGATGTTTTTTTCTTTTTGAGTGAGATATACAACCATGTTCCTACACTTACCCACCTTATTCAACATCTGACAGACATTAATATAGTACAGAGCGAGCCAAACGTAATGCCAGCCGGGATATGACTTATTAGCGCGACTGTATACAAATGGAAAATGGCAATGCCAACATCATTATTATTCTGGCTACCGAATGAAGATGTTAAGGGGGGTGACCTGCTTTTTTTTCTCTCACCTTTTTTCTCTTTCTCTGTCTTGTATCCATTTGGCCCCATTCAGCCTACTTTTTTAAGACGTTTATCGCCATCCAGGTGTCGATTTATTCCTGGCGAGTGATACCGAGCCAGCATTGTATGGAGAAATCCGTCTTAGCCGGAGACAGTTTTATATCGATTTTTTTTTGCAAATTTAGCCTGCTGACAAACAAATTATATAAAATGTGCTGGCTCGCTACCGCTCGCCACGAAAAAACGACACCTGGATGAGGTTAAATGTCTTAAACAGTAGGTTGAATGGGGCCGAATGAATACAACCCAGAGAGAGAGAGAGAGAGAGAGGAAAAACACGAGGAGGGCCCCTAAATACCTTGCGTTTGTACTTTGAAATTCAATGTGTTGAGCGGAGGCAAGACATTTTATAAACGATAATGGCAATGCAGTGTATTAGACCAATATTTTCCTAGGTGAGTATAGAAGATTGAATACAAAGTTACTTGTCGATTATTTCAATGATTGATTAGAGGGTTCTTACATCAATTAGTTTACTAAAGAAAGCAATAACTTTTAGCTACGTGATTAAAATTAATATAATCAGATAGCAGACTAATTTGAATATATATGTATATGACTCAAATGATAAACGAAGTATGATATATTGTCTATGCAAATTTAACTATCTGAATTAAAATAATCTGATGGATATAGAGTCAAATGAGTTTTATCTCATGATTAAAAGATTGAAGGTCTTAGCTGCGCCAGAGAGAGAGAGAGAGAGAGAGAGAGAGAGAGAGAGAGAGAGAGAGAGAGAGAGAGAGAGAGAGAGAGAGAGAGCGAGCGAGCGAGAGAGAGAGAGTTAGAGTTAGAAAGCCAGCTACTTAGATATATAGAGATAGATAGATTGATAAAGAGAGAGAGAGAGAGAGAGTGTAGTGGCTTTCAGCGAACCAGAACACTCTGTCATATTGCTTCTGGTATACCGTCTTCTCTCTCTCTCTCGCTCTCACTCTCTCTCTCTATTTTTTTTTCTCTCTATCTCTCTCTCTCTCTCTTTTTATTCTCTCTCTCACTCTATCTCTCACGCTCTCTGTCTCTCTCTCTCTCTTTCTTTCTTTCTCTCTGTCTCTCTCTCATCTTTGCTATCCTTACTTTCCACTTTATCTTACTCTCGGGGCTGCTATCTCTACTAGGATTAAGTCACTGGAACGTAAGATCTCTATAACCAGTGTAATAATGTAAATATATGTATATATATGTGAATACTCTCTCTCTCTCTCTCTCTATGCAACACAATCTAGATAAATTGTCATGTTGGGCCCAAATTTGGCAAATGAGTTTCAATGCGGATAAATGTAAAGTACTACATGTCGGATACCTAAATGAGAAAGCAAACTATTCGATGAAAGGCACTCAGCTTAAGAATGTAAACAGAGAAACCGATCTGGGAGTAACAATATCGAGTAACCTAAAACCGAGTCAACAATGTTCAGAAGTTGTTAAGAAGGCAAACAAAATAATTGGCTTTATAGGCAGGTCATTTGAGCATAAATCCAAAGAAGTTATCCTAACCCTTTACAATTCATTAGTCCGCCCTCTTCTGGAATACTGCGTTCAATCCTGGTGCCCTTATTACCAAAAAGATATAAACAAGCTAGAACGAGTTCAACGTAGAGTTACCAAAATGATACCTAGCCTAAAGAACAAACCATACGAAGAGCGTCTTAGAGAATTAAATCTATTTCCTTTAACCCAGCGCAGATTAAGAGGTGACTTAATTCAAGTGTTCAAAATCATCTAAGGCATCGACAATATGAACTGTAGTAAGTACTTCACTATCGACCAATCTAATTACACGCGGGGAAACGGTTGCAAAATTATTGGTAAATCTTTTAACTCGCACGAATCTAAGAATTTCTTCTTCAATCGAGTTGTCAACTTGTGGAATGGGCTTCCCCGAGACGTTATAGACTGCAGCACCGTTGATTCATTTAAACTCCGCCTAGACGCCTAGACAAATATCTCGCATCAAACCCGCGACTGACTGCGTTTGTAAATGAATAACTTTATTTTATCCCCCCCTCAGTTACTAACCCATCTGTCCCCTACTAACTTCCTAATCCTGCCACGGACATTAGTTCCAGGGCAGTAGTTCCCTTTCCAATGTTCCCTTACCCACTCTAAACCACTGTTTGGACACTTGATCCTCAGTATTTTGGAGGATAAGCAGCCTAGAAGGGTCACTAGATCTGTTGTTGCTTGATTTCCTTTGTACTCCTTTGTACTCTCTCTCTGTGACACAGGTATGATGTATTCTCTTTAACTCATGGCATACAATTTAATGTCTTTTTACACTTTATATCTCCATCAGATTATGTTAATTTTGATGTTTTAATTTGCATAGATAATTTGTCTTTCTTGTCATCGCATCCAGGGTGTACCATGTAAAAAAATACATCTTTCTTATATCTGATTATTTATTTATCGCCGAGACAATGAAATAATGTAATTCTGGTAAAAAACGCACACACCCAGAGAGAGAGAGAGAGAGAGAGAGAGAGAGAGAGAGAGAGAGAGAGAGAGAGAGAGAGAGAGAGAGAGAGAGAGAGAGAGAGAGAGAGAGAGAGAGAGAGAGAGAGAGAGAGAGAGAGAGAGAGAGAGAGAGATAGATAGATAGATAGATAGATAGATAGATAGATAGATAGATAAGATAGATAGGATATATAGATAGATAGATAGATGCTTATTGACCACAAAATGACATCTTTGAAAATAACAAAATGATCCGATTCACAAACATTATTCCAAACACACACAAACACACTATCAGAAACCATACCTTTAAACAATTCCATATATCGCTAGAACATGTATTTATATTTATGTGACAGACGTCATGGGGTGACGTAAAGGATAACCTATTGTTCGTTAGGATTTACGGAAAGAAAAATATCTTAAATAAATATTTCCCGAATTCAAAGAAAATTCTTACACACACCATAATTGAAATATTATATTATTTATGCTTATATTTATATACTTGACATATCTTTAGTTTATATTTATATACTTGATATTATATTAGTTATGTTTATATTTATATACTTGACATATCTTTAGTTTATATTTATATACTTGATATTATATTAGTTATGTTTATATTTATATACTTGACATATCTTTAGTTACGATAAAAGCTCAAAAGATAGAGAACGTTAATTTACTGTATATGTACATATAATATGCCTGACTAGAATAATACGCTTATGACAATACACATATAGAAATATAATATTATATACAATATTAATATGTGATACTAGCATGCACTTTAATAAGTAAGCGAGATGAGGAGATTATAAGGTAAAGTTGAGCTAGCCAAACACTAAAACTGTGTTATTTGAAAAGGTTCGATTTCAAGTCTGACAAGCTTCATCAAAAATAGAGAAGGTAGGTAAATACGGGGGATGGTTGTTTTAGATAGATAGATAGATATATAGGTACATTGTGTAGTATAAGGGAATCTTGACAAATTGACAGTTTAAATGTCAATATAACTTAAGATTTCTAGACATTGTTTCTTAGCTAAATATGATTGTCTTATTGACATATTTGATTAAAGTAGGATTCCTATCACGACAACTGAGAAAGTGGTGATAGTTTATTTTAATGATAATGTTAACAGACAAATCAAAATAAGGAAAGACCCCCAAAAGTATAACATTAATAGTCAAATAGACAGACTAAGACAATGATATACATGTGGCTAGATATACAGAATTATAGACACATACAAGCAGGCAGAGAGAGAGAGAGAGAGAGCCTGTCGTCGCCCTCCCCCCCCCAGCTTGTCGTCGCCCCCCTCCACAATGCTATCCACTCGTCGCAATCCCATCTAGACAACACATTTATTCCGCCATCCAATATCTCTATCTCCGGAACATCTGCTACTGCTCCTACAGTTTATAGTCTCGCACCCTCAAGAGGGAGTAGCAGTCTACTTTTATATATATATATATATATATTTTTTTTTTTTTTTTTTTTTTTATATTTCTTTATTCGGATTATATGTTAGCTTATTTTGCTAGAGGCCGTGTTACTTACATCGTTTTGTATTCTGCTTGCCTATTATAGTATTAATTTGGATTTTAATTATAACATATAATATTATAGACGCAATGATTCTATTCATCGAGTTAGGAAGGTTACTTAATTAACTATCGCACGGTTTTCCTAAAGCTTCTGAGATGGTATATTCAACACAAATCGAAAAGGGCAGCGGCAATAACACGTCCTAGTGTCTGTCCCGCTATCAGTAAAATATGTTGTGGCTAAATTAATCACATTTGGTATATTAACCCCTTCAAGCTCTGACGCGTTGTAGCAGTATATTTTGGCTATTATTAGACGATTTTGGCCAGCTTGGGAAGGATCTGTGGGAATGAAAAGGGTAACGAGACCATCTCAACCCACCCCCTGACTTTGATATACCCTTCCTAATCGTTCAATGCGTGTGTATGTGTGTAATACTATTAATTAATAATGATAATGAAGATAATACACATAATTGGAGAAGTAGGAGGGAGAGAAGAAGGAAGAAGTGGAGAATGAAGGGAGGGAAAGGAACGAGAAGGAGGAAGTACTAGAGAAGGAAAGGGGGTGGGGGCGAAGGAACGAGAATAAGGAGGAGGAGAAAGATGAGAAAGATGGAGAGGAAGAGAAGGAGAGGAGGAAAAGAAACGAGATAGAAGAAGAAGAAAGACACGAAAAGGAGAAAGATGGGAGGAGGAGATGCAAGGGAGGGAAAAGAACAAGATAGAAAAAAGAAAAAAAGAAAAAAAGAAAAAAAGAAGAAGAAGAAGAAGGAACGTGGAGGAAGATGTGGTCCTGGAAAAGGCAGACGAAAAGGCTAATATTTTTGCAGTGCATTAATCCCCACAAATATCCTAATGCATGCTCTCTCTCTCTCTCTAATGCAGACGAATGAGGATTATCTCTTCTTAATAGTGTTAAAGCTTATCCTCAATACCTTCACCTTCACATTTATGACATCGATTCGACTATGCGGCCGATATATTTATGTAGCTTTACTTGACTCACTCTCTCTCTCTCTCTCTCTCTCTAATGTGGACGAATGGGGCTCATCTGTTCTTAGTAGTGCAAGACTTATTCCTCAATACCTTCACCTTCATGACATCGATTCGTCTATGCGGCCCATATATTTATGCAGCTTTATTTGACTCTCTCTCTCTCTCTCTCTCTGTGTGTTTCTCTCAGTGTAAGTAGGGTCTCTCAGGTCCAGGTCATACGCGACGAGGGGAATTTATTATGTTTACCCTAAGCCCCCCAGCTCGCGCTAAATGTGACCCCCTTGCCAACTTACGAGAGTCCCGTGTGTATGTGCCTGTGTGTGTGTGTGTGTGTGTGTGTGTGTGTGTGTGTGTGTGTGTGTGTGTGTGTGTGTGTGTGTGTGTGCCTGTATGTAAGTATATGTGTGTGTGTGTTAGTGGGTTGGTATATGCTTGGTGCGTTTTTGTGAATGTATTTGTGTATGTGTGTGTGTGTGTGTGTGTATGTTTGTAAGAGCAGTAGTGATACACCTATATGTTCATGTGTGATTGAGATGGCCTACCTCTGTATGTGTGTGTGTGTGTGTGTGTGTGCTTAATGGTAATAATAATAATTATCGGTTGATTGTTCACTTGCAAGCTTGGAGGCTGAACATCTACAGAGTTTTTCTTAATCTAGGTACAGTATAATGCTTATTCTACCTTAAATATATGGGGTTACATGCGACCTTGGGCGACCGTGAGGTGCCGTGTTCTCACCATAGTACATACGTAGATGCACTGGTGAGAAATATGTGTAAGCTAGTACATACGTAGATGCACTGGTGAGAAATATGTGTAAGCTAGCTGATAGTTGAGCAGTTTGACTGAGGATGGACCACTATGCAGTCCTCTCCATCGAAAGGACTCGGTGACTCGAACTCTCGACCTTGCGGTCAACGTACAACACTTTAGACCACTCAGTTAACCCGAGTCGTGTGTGTGTGTGTGTGTGTGTGTGTGTGTGTGTGTGTGTGTGTGTGTGTGTGTGTGTGTGTGTGTGTATTTTTTTTTCTTTTTCTATGTGATTGAGGGAGGCAAAATGCAGAACTGCCTATAGCGAGTGCCTCCCCCATAGTTGAAAGAGTGACAGGGCCAAACTCAAGGGACGTTCGAGCCACAATACCTGGACACACGGAGTTTGAAGCAATTTAAGTGTGTGTGTGTGTGTGTGTGCTAGAAAGCCCTTCAAGAAAGAGAAATTACATGGAACATTTTGGGTCAGTCATAATGAACTACCAATGAATCATTCGGTCTTCGTTTTCGAAATTTGGGCAAGGTGTTGCATATTGCATGTTAAACGAAGACTGGGTCCGACGGCTTGTGGGTAACGATGATATTTTAATGACATTTATATTTGAGGATTTTGTTTGCTATTGCCATTTTCGAGCAATAGCTAACACAAAACGCCTTCTCATACTTTCTTTAAACTGAAAAAATGGCCACCTAGACCACCTTCAAGCTAGATTTGTAAAACAAAAAAACAATCGAAATATCCCAGCCGAAGGCAGATTTTCTTGTAAGTTACAAGCCCGCTATTGTAGAACAAATTCGACTATCTGAATGTTGTGAATCGTCTTATTTTCACCAAAGTATTAGGATGAAACGTCTTATAACCTCCAAATTAAGTGAGCGAAACAAGGGAGGCCTCGGAACAAATAGCATTATTATAACGCAATGTTACAAATATGAAAATTCAGTTGTACATACGTTATCTAAATCATCAACTCTTTGACAATTCGATGCATTTCCTGACCATAACAAAATTGTCTAGTGTTGGTCAGATTAAAGTAAAGCAAAATCATGACGTTATTGAGAGAATTACTCGAGGAAGTCTAAAGCTTTTTGACAATGAAACGTCCTTCCTAAGCTGAAAAAATATCGTCATCTGTTAGTTAGAATGAAAGGATATAGACGTTATCGGCAAAGGTAAAGGGTTATTTGGGTTCTGAAAATAATGCTTCTTTTTTCTATCCCATTTCCCTTTGAATGGTGTCTTGATGAACGTTGTCGTGTGTGTGTGTGTGTGTGTGTGTGTGTGTGTGTGTGTTCAAGAGCTTTCCATTTCTAAGACGTTGGAACATGTTTTGCGTCTGGGTCAGGGCAGCTTACACAATATATACTTTATTGCAACGTCACGTTTTTTTACTAATTGACTTTCCATTTAAATATGTGCAGTACAGCTCTGATGTTTTATGTGTATTTGGTTTTATTACATTTTAAACATATGAATTAGTTTTTATTATTTTAGTGTAAGTTAAGTTAGGTTGACTGCTATCGGTGGTACCATATGTAGAGTGGAATTAAATCCTTCTTTCTAAAATTAGATTATCAAATATGTAATTTTGAGAATAGAATCCTTGTCCTGTCAATTTTCAGTTATTTGTATTGATACATTCACTGTTCCCCTTGTTGTTCCCTCTTAATATTGTCCATTATGTGTATGAATCTCTCTTGAATGCACAGTTCACAATTTGTGGAATCGCAATTATGATACACCAGCGAACAGTTTGAGATCATATTGCTAAGATTCACCAATGGCTTGATTTGAACCCCTTGAGGATCTTAACACATTAGAAGATTTTATTCAGCTTAGGAAAGATCTGTGGGTGTCAGTGGCATAACCGAGTTTGCTTTGACCCGGTAGATCCCAAGAGTTTTTTTCCTAAACTGCGTAAATTCGTCTAATGATAGCCAATCTAAACGGCTAAAACGCGTCATAGTCCTCCAAAGAGTTAACAGTGGGTGATGTTCAAGATTTCCTAACCACGATTGTACAAGATTATACACCTAAAGGCTGTCGCGTCGGAACTTTTGAAACCGGGTGTACAATCTATGCCCCATCTGGTTGTATAAATAAACACTTGCTTCCCCGCCTTTCCCCGCATTAGGACTTGCAGTTTAGCGCGCCCGAGCACGTTAAGGAGATCTTGGGCGGGCTTGGGAGTGAATAAACATGGCAAGTGCATTGCATATGTTTGGGGCGGCTCCGGTTAACGTTTTTGTGTGTGTTATATATATATATATATATATATATATATATACAGAATGCGCTATGGTACACTGCACTAAAGGGGTAAATTAAAGGTCAAATAATACTAACCCCCATTTTCCTTTGTTTTCTCAGCACCCTCTTAGGTAATGTGAGCTCGTTCTCTCGTGCCAGTAATACCCTAATCTTACTGCCATTCTCTTTATTGCTCTCCATTACCTCCTCCAGCACTACACCACTATTTCTACTACACCCACGCTCTGTCTACAATCTTCAACACTCAAGATCGCCGGCAATATTGTAAATAAAAAGATCGTGGAATGTATTGCAATCGTTCGAGGGCATTGACGATAGGATTCAATATGTTTCTTATTATTGCAAGAAAATAAGAGGTATATACTTCAATCCTCTATTGTGTCATCAATATTGCGAAGGATGAAGATCGTGGAATATATCGCTATCGTTCGAGGGCATTGAAGGTACAGTACGATTCAATATGCTTCCTAATATTGCAAGAATAAAGAGGTGTATTCTTCTATTGTGTCAGCAGTATCGCAAAGGATGAAGATTGTGGAATATATTGCAATCATGTGAGGACAGATGAGATTCAACATATTATTTGCAAGAATATAGAGGTGTATTATTTTACGGTGTGCGTAATATAGCGAAGGATGAATATTGTGCCATGTATTGCAATTGCTCGAGGGCAATGAAGATGCAATTCAACATGTTTTTCATCATATGCCAAAATAAAGAGGTGTACTATTTTATTGTAGAATAGTGGCATATATTAAAATCAACATACATTCACGGGCAATGCAAACATAATTCGGTTGTTTTTCCGTTTCGACTATTGCAAGAAAGATGGCGTTTACTTAATATATTGTGCATAATTACCATATTTTGTTCGATCATAGAAATTATAAATAAACTATCATATAATAAGGAGTTAACCATTATTATATAAAAATAACTCCTTCAGTACAATAGACACACACAGTTGAGGTCTAATCTGGCTTAACGTACAATTTTACTCAGCTAAATATAGAAGAAAAGAGAAAGCTTTATTATGTGCTATCCTTTTTTCCCACTATTTTTTATTAGGGGTTCTACTATATCTATTAGAATTAAGATCCGACAGCCTTTCTTGGATCGCAAGGTCAGTGTGATCAGTGTATTTATGTAAATCTATGAACACCTCATAATAATTCTGTGTTGTGTTAGATGTATAAGCATTCTCCATATAAGGGTTAGTTTAAAAAAAAAAATTATGCTGTATATCAGTATATATATCTTTAGTTGGCTCCCTAGCCCTCCATCAATACATTAAGATACCTCCTCGAGATAAATCTGTGCATTTTTGTTTTCTGTAGAAAATGCACCTGATTAGAGCTTCTTAATATGAATGATAATGAACACACACGGAATTCTCTCTCTCTCTCTCTCTCTCTCTCTCTCTCTCTCTCTCTCTCTCTCTCTCTCTCTCTCTCTCTCTCTCTCTCTCTCTCTCTCTCTCTCTCTCTCTCTCTCTCTCTCTCTCTCTCTCTCTCTCTCTCTCCCTCTCTCTCTCTCTCTCTCTCTCTCTCTCTCTCTCTGGGTTCAGGGACTGTTTTTGTCACTAGATCGTGTAATATGACGCTAAGTGACAAACACTCTACTTTAATTAAAAATACAAAGGAAAAAGTTACATACAAATATTTCAGAAAAGTCTTGTAAAATGTTTACCGTTGCCTAGCGTAAACACCTATTGCTTACTATAAAGAATTATACTGCAAGGATGTGTGTGTGTGTGTGTGTGTGTGTGTGTGTGTGTGTGTGTGTGTGTGTGTGTGTGTGTGTGTGTGTGCGTGTTCTATCTATGTTTATCGTATGTGTGTGTGTGTGTGTTTGTGTGTATGTGAGTGTTTGTGTGATTGTGTGTATATGTGAGTGCTTGTGTGTGTCTCGTATGTGTGTGTGTGTGTGTCTATCTTGTGTGCGCATAAATGTGTATGTGTGTGTAATTCTGGTAGGTGTTCTCGCCTTGGAAATTTGCGAGTTTTAGAAGGAAGAACACACCTTCAATTAACCTGCATATCTGAAGAACCCCTGGGGAGATGTGGCTTAGTGGTTAGATCACCAAGCTAGTATTTATGGTGAACTCGGGGCCAATCACCGACATTTCTGGATATTATTGAGAGTTAATTATTTTGTGCTGTACTTAAGTGTTAATGTGTCATCATTAGCCCACCGACACACCATAAACAAACTCTCACCCCCCCCCCCCCATCCCTCCCTAAAAGTGGAAACAAATATATACTGTATATATATATATATATATACTGTATATACTGTATAATACATATAATACAAATATATATAAATACAAAATAAATATATAAATATATGATAATAATAATACATTTAACAAACATAAATTAATAACTAAATTTACACAAACGTACGATAAACAAACACCGTCGGTTTTCAGTACGAACCTAAAAGGCTCGTGCCATAATTTTGTGTGCGCCATAACAATATTATATTTTTCAATATAAATAATAATATGTCAATACATGAAGGGTGTATGCACAGTTGAAATATATAGTTCCCCATTACTTTAATGATAATTGGTGTACAATCTAGAGAGAAGGACAGTAACGTTTACGTAGTGAAATAGGCAGTACTAACCTTTAAGTATTCTGCACTTTTGAGATTGTCAAGGATGAATGACCTAAGTATTATAGAGTTGGTAAGCAATATTGTCGGCGTACTATGGATTCTTACTGTACAGATGCCGAGATATGAACCTGGTACAATTGCAGGAAAAGGATTAATGAATTAAATACTTTGATGGTTTATTTATAACCTGGGGGATTGTTATTAGTGATTTTTGTTTGTAATACTAATGTAAACAATAGGTAATATAACTCATTAACACAATTACTAAGAAATAGCCAATTATGGTGGATAAATACAGCCAGTCCTCTACAGCATCATACCAGGTTCATGTCTCGGTAGCTGTACACACGGCTTTAACCCAATTCTACGCCCTCGCACACTTCTTAAGACGTCCCTACTTCCCACCCACACAAACCAACCCATCCACACATACACACACAATGACATACACACACACCACATACACACACACGCCTCACATACACAGATAAATACACACATGCCTACCAACTCCCCACACACACACACACACACACACACACACCACACACACACACACACACACACACACCACACACACACACACACACACACACACACACACACACACACACACACACACACACACACACACACACACACACACACACACACACACACACACACACACACACACACACACACACACACGCCTCACATAAACAGACCCCCCCCCCTTCCCTTACACAAATGCCTACTCTTTTCCCGCCTCCACACACACACACACCCACCCACACACACCACACACACACACACACACACACACACACACACACACACACAGACACACACACACACACACACCGCCCCATAAAAAGCCCACACGTAGAAGGGATATAAGCCTATGGTCTCTTTTAGGTCATTGTGGGAGGAGTGAATGGGCCTTCTGGCAGAGTACAGTCTTTTGAGAGGGGGGGGGGGGGCGTATAGTGCTGTGTAGAGTCTTTGAAGGAAGGAAGGACTGGCAGGGGGAGAGGGCTTTGATGCTGGGGGTGGGGAGAGGAAGGGGGGATTGGGCTGGAAGTGACGAGTAAATGGGTGGAGAGGTGAGAGGGATTGAGTGGGAAGTGAGATAGGTTGGACTGTGAGGGGGATTGGATGAGTGGAATTGATTGGGATGTGACGAGTAAATGGATGGGGATTGTGAGGGGGATTGGATGGTATGTGAGTGGGATTAGGTGGATTGGGAGTTAAATGGAAGGAAAGCGAGTCAGATGAGTGGGAGATTTGTGGAATGGAGTGAGGTAAGTGGGAAGCCAGTGAAATTAAATATGTAGTGAGTGAAACGGAGCGAGATCTTTCATAAGCTGTATAAAACTGTCTAAGGGTAGCCAGAATAAACTGTCAAAACCCATCATAATCTCCAAGGGATTAACGTAATTGGAAGTCGCTGAAAACATTGAACGGAGGATAGTATATTGTATTTGGGAGGTTTGATTGGCTCGAGAATGATTGAAAAAAATAACTCTTATGAAATACTGGGACATGATATAAAGTGCAAATTAAGGGGACGTTTTCTTGACCCCTTTCTCTCATGCCTAGCCCCATTAGTTTTGAGATTTTTTAGACATTCACCACATTAGTTTGGTGATTTTATGATCTTTCGAGTCCGGGCGGGTCATTTCTATATAGAAAAAATGCCCAAACTCATCTCGAAAAGGGAGTCGTTTGGGGTTATGTATCTAAGCATGATGGAGGTCTAGGGAGGAAACAAAAAGCAATAACAACTATATTAAAATATACACATATAAATAAAAATCTCCCCTTAACAGCTAAGAGAAGAACTACAGTATAAGGTAGAATTGTTCGTACTTACCACAATACCGCAACTTGGGTATGCAGTTCATCCATTCAGTAATTTTTCGTAGTAAGGAAATCCATGAAGTTCCACCTGCGGTAGTAACATTTCTTATTAAATATTAAATTACGAAATACTGGTAAGTAGTATATACCCTGTTTCTGTTCAACTGACGGAGAATTGCAAAGTTCTCATCACGATTTCTCAGATATTTTGAAAATGTTGTAGTGAAACATAGTGCTAATTATATAAAATTAGCCTTAATATGGTGCAGAGACATAGTGGTTTCATATTGTGATGAGTCAATGGATGGGTATGTGAGAGGGATTGGATAGTATGTGAGAGGGATTGAGTGGGAGGTGACGATTAAATGGATGGGGATGTGAGAGGAATTAGATGGAAAGGAGGTTTATTTATTTATATTTTATTACCTAAGCACCACAGGAAGCATTAGAAAAAGTAGCACAAGTATCTATATCCCACAGACACACACAAACCTTTTCATATCAATCCCAAGCTCTGATGTATTTCACACAGTTAGATCAAATCACACCATACTCCTATCCCATCTTCCATTACCTGAACACAAAAACACCAGAGAAAGCAGCACAGGAAACAACGCAAGCATTAAATTCCCACAGATAATCACAGTCTTTTCAAATCAATACCATAATCTGACATGTATTACACAATTAAACCAAAGCACACCCAATTATAATTCCATCTTCCATTATTTCTGTACAAAAGCGGCACAGAAAAGCAGCACATACATTTATTTCACACAGACACACAATCAGTCCTTCATACATCAACACCAGTTTTGTTTACACCGTCTTGGTGGTGTAATGGTTAAGGTTTTTAAAAATCTGTGTGTGATAACCCAGGTTCGAATCCCAGTGGATCACATATGTGCTTTCATTAATTTCATTGGAGGTGTTTGGTGGTGTGGTGAAATTGATAAAAAATATAATATTACACTATCCCAGTTTCCATTACCTGAGAATAAAAGCACCACAAAAACATTACAGAAAGCACCACTGACTTCTATTTCCCTCCGGCACACACCCACACCCACACAGTCCAGACAGGAATTCTTTATCCCCGCTCACTAGATACAGAAAAGGAAAACAGAGTTCGGGCGTCGGAGGGATATAATGCAATACTGAACTTCTCGCCACCTGATCGGACCAACCTCGGAAACTGTAACTACGCTAACCTATCTTACTAAAATATAACCCATACTAACTTAAATTCGGTAAGTGTAGTTATTTAGGTCGCATTAATATGGTGAAGACGGACAACACGAAAAGGGGGCCATTGAAAACGTGTCCCGTTACTACATTACTGACTTTTGTGGTTATTAGAGTATCTAACTAACCTAAATGTACGTACTGTAAATTAGCCTAACCTAGAATTACCCTACAATCTAACCTAACGTTCGGCAAACTACAAAAGATGCTCTAGGTAGCCAGACGGTGGTGTTACGGTATATGAACACGCATTATTGACAGTGCAGGTTTTCGGATATTAGGATGTTTCGTATTTTTGTGCAGCGAAGTGGTGGTGTTGCACTCTACGAACGCGCACATTTTTACATTTAAAGATTCTTTAGCATACATTCAGAGGAGTTGGTTTTCGGCAGCGGAGCGATGAATAGTCTATGAATTTCCACATATATAGTGTAGGTTCGCTGGCATATTCTAGGTCGCTTGGGATTTTTGGCAGTGGTGTAGGTGTAGGAGTGGTGGTGTAGGTGTGGTGGTGTAGGAGTGTTGGTGTAGCAGTCGTGGTGTAGGTGTGGGAGTGTAGGAGTGGTGGTGTAGGTGTGGTGGAGTAGCGAGACGGCGGGCTAGCGTTAAAATGTGGGCCACGGGCTAGTAATATCACGCCCCACCGGTCTTGACAGGGATTGTAATTTAATCTGAGGCTGAAGTTTACGTTGTGGTGTTGCTGGTGCTGCTGCTGGTGGTGGTGGTGGTCGGAGAGCGAGGCTATTTTGTCCAGCCTAGTTTAGCCCATTCGTGTGACAGACAAGGAAGATTGGTAATTTTTTAGGTGGTGGTTTGATTCGTACGTGATAATAGGATACAGTATATGTTCACAAATTAGCGGAGTTAGAACAAGATATTGTCGATATTTACCTTAACGTTCGTACATTTTGAGCCTATATTAATCATATACTCATCTTTGTAGATTTTTTTTTTTCGGTATTCCGTACTAGCTGGACTACCGCGTACAAATGAGTTAGTCTACCTTATATAAGGAACCTTCGCGGCATCACACCCGATTTATTTATCTACAAACATTCATTACTTCAAAGATATTCTTCAATGTTGTTGAATTTCAATATTTATAGATATGCAATACGTTTGAGTCAATTATAAATGGATTGTTTAAGCTAAAATGGTGCTTCCATATTTTCAAATAGTGAGAAGTAGGTTATACAAAATAACCAGGCTGACTGGAAGGCTAGGAAATCCATCCAGCAGGAAGGGTTACAACAAATAATCCGGCCTGCCCTCGCTTTTCAACCTCCACAGGCTGTAGTCTTCAAGAGGTTTACGGTATTCAGTTTTGGCAGAGTATCAATAATAGTAGTAGTAGTAGTAGTAGTAGTGGTAGTAGTAGGACATCAGTAATAGAGCAGCTATTTGCACCATTTTGGAAGAGTGAAATCGTAAATAGGCGTGCACAAATTACATACCGTTTGCTCCAGCCCTTCCTGACTTACAAGAGGTCAGAGCTAAGATATCTGGCCGAATCATAATAAACAGACTATAGTTCGGTTGAGTATATAATTGAATAACTGGAGATCGAGCGAGTCTACAAGCTTACGAACAAATCGATATATCGCTGGCCGTGTCCTCCTGGTTAAACCATTAAGGAGGGAGGGCGGGGTGGGGGAGGTATTAGTTTTTTTCTGGACCCCCTTTTCCCTTATTAGTTTTGAGATTATAAGTCGTTCGCCCCATTAATATAGCTATCTAAGAGCTTTCGCCCTATTTATTTGTCAATACTAGGACCTTTCGTGCCATTTAAGTGTCGACTTTTTCCTGGCAAGTAATAGCGAATCTATAATTTAGGAGGCCGGGACATTTGTTTTCCGAAAAATTTAAAAAAAAATCTGGAAGGGGGTCTTGGGGGTGTTTATTAAAGCGTAATGGAAGTCTAGCGAGAAGACTAAACAATTAATTAATACATCGACCAAAAAATAAACCGTACCCCCTTAACATCATGCTATTACTTGGGGAGGATATTGTGTTTCCGTTTGCGTATGTGTGTGTGTGTGTGTGTGTGTGTGTGTGTGTGTGTGTGTGTGTGTGTGTGTGTGTGTGTGTGTGTGTGTGTGTGTGTGTGTGTGTGTGTGTGTGTGTGTGTGTGTGTGTGTGTGTGTGTGTGTGTGTGTGTGTGTGTGTGTGTGTGTGTGTGTGTGTGTGTGTGTGTGTGTGTGTGTGTGTGTGTGTGTGTGTGTGTGTCTGCTTCTGTGTGTGTGTGTGTGTGGAAAGAGGAGTGGGTGCATGGGAGAAGAAGGGGGGAAGTGAATGGGAGGAGGAGAGGGAGTGCATGGAAGGGGAGAGGGGGTGCATGGGAGGAGGAGAGGGAGTGCATGGGAGGAGGAGAGGAAGTGCATGGGAGGAGGAGAGGGAGTGCATGGGAGGAGGAGAGGGAGTGCATGGGGGAGGAGAGGGAGTGCATGGGAGGAGGAGAGGGAGTGCATGGGAGGAGGAGAGGGAGTGCATGGGAAGAGGAGAGGAGAGGGAGTGCATGGGAGGAGGAGAGGAGTGGGTGCATGGGAGGAGGGGAGGAAGTGCATAGGAGGGGCAGGGGAGGAAGTGTATGGGAGGGGGAGAGGAGAGGGAGTGCATGGGAGGAGGAGAGGAGTGGGTGCATGGGAGGAGGGGAGGAATTAGGAGGGCAGGGGAGGAAGTGTATGGGAGGGGGAGAGGAGAGGGAGTGCATGGGAGGAGGAGTGGATTGGGGGGATGGGAGGAGGGGAGGAAGTGCATAGGAGGGGCAGGGGAGGGGGAGAGGAGAGGGAGTGCATGGGAGGAGGAGAGGAGTGGGTGCATGGGAGGAGGGGAGGAAGTGCATAGGAGGGGCAGGGGAGGAAGTGTATGGGAGGGGGAGAGGAGAGGGAGTGCATGGGAGGAGGAGAGGAGTGGGTGCATGGGAGGGGGAAAGAAATCGGTGCATGGTCGGAGTAACAGAGATAACTCCTGAAAGAAAGAGAAGAACTGCATGACGGAACAGTTTCATAATATATAGTGGTAGTGTGAAACCAACAGTAACATTTTGCATGACGAGAGCGATTGTCATGCATTGTATTGTTCCATCATAAGACTGATAGGTGGACATGAAAGGAGATGGTTATGATGAAAGGAATGGGGTTTTAGTTGTATTGGAAGTTTGAAAGTTTTGTGAAGTTTGAAAGTTTTGTGAAGTTTGAAAGTTTTGTGAAGTTTGAAAGTTTTGTGACGTTCGACAATCTGTAAGGGTGTCGAAGTGGTTATAGAGTTAGAAGTCATGAGGGAAGATAAGCTATGAGGGGGTGAAGTTAAGAATGGGAGCGTTTGAGATGTACCAAGTTGAGATAAGTGATAAGGTGAGAGATATGACTAGTTGAGAGGTGTGACTAGTTGAAAGGTGTGACTAGTCGAGAGATGTGCCAAGTTGATATATGTTATAAGGGGAGAGATATTATGACAGGGTAAGAGATGTTACAGTTTGAAAGATATGACTAGTTGAGAAATGTGACTAGTTGAGAGATGTGATAAGGTGAGAGATATTATGCAGGGTAAGAGAAGTGCCTTTTTGAGAGATAGGACTAGTTGAGAAATGTAACAAGTTAAAAGGTGTGATAAGGTAGGAGATATGACAAGGTAAGAGATGTGACAGTTTGAGAGATATGAATATACTCCGTTTCATTTCATCTGACGGTAAATTGAATCACTTATCACTTAGATATGACAAGTGGAGAGATGTGGCAAATTGAGATATATGATAAGTAGAGCAATGTTACAAATGGAGAGGTGAGACAAGTTGAGAGAATAATTAGGTTCTGGGAAGTGTGAAGTTGAAAGATGTATAAAGTTTGGAGGGCGAGAAGTTGTAAAGGGTGAGAAGTTGAGAACAAAGGTAAAAATTAGATGAGATAAGGTGCAAAGTTATGATGACACAGAGACAAATAAGAGCTGCATTGTACAAGCCTGTGGAGTGAGATCTCGTGCGACATTCAAATGAGGGTTGTGAGATGCTTTTTTATGTAACTTTAGGAGAGTTATAAGTATTTCCAAATTGGGTTGATTTGAAATATACGTGACTATTGCAGAATAGCCTAGATGTTGTACTAAGCTATTCATTAGCACTTTCTTGATAGCGTAATGCATAAGTGCTCGGAATTTCGGTGTGCGTGTCCTAGGTTCGAGTCCTGGAGTGCCACATGTATTTGTTGATTTCATTAATTGAATTTAGAAGTGAAGTTGGTTGGTGAAAAAATACAATTCGTGATCCTGTTCCACATGTTTTGGAAGTCCTAGAAGAATTGATTAATCTCCATCAGCAAACTCTCAGAATTACAACAATTTATCAGCCAGGCAATGTGGGCAGTGACAGAGACTTCATGGAGGAATTCAATCTATTTCTTCAAACTTTTACCCTTAAATCAGGAGGATTTCTTGTTTGTGGTGATTTTAATTTTTGGATTGATGACCCACAGCAGAAACCATTTTACTCCGAATTCATGGAATTGATTAACCACAATACTTTGTCAATCATGTTTCTCACCCAACAGGTAACTCTGGACATGTTCTCGATATGATTTTATCTTTTGTTAGCAGCAGTTGCATTTCAAATGTGCTTGTTGACGCAAAGGCCTTTCTGTTGGGGTTGGAGCCACCGCAACTACACCCCCCTTCAGGCTCCAACTGTTGCCCACTCCACCAGGTGAGATAAGGATTGTCCAAACACCCCCCAATACACCCCCTTGGACAAACACGGCCTGGAATAACACCACGAGGGAGATACCAAGAGCATCACCGTGGGAACAAGGAGCCATGGGAACCAAGAGCAAATGTCAGCTTAGTTACGTGTATGGAGTCAGGGCAAAGCAAATGACCTATCAAGAACCAATGATAGGACCAGCATCCAATGGTATGGACAACCCTTCACCCCTAATTGGCCCTCAAGACGATAGGGAGGCACCCATCAGAAACCGACCCAGACGACAGGAAGAAATCAGAATGAACGAAGCCTACCACTGGCATCACACCTCCTCCTCCTTGGCACTACAGCCACCACAAGTCCCTCTGCAAGACCCCTTCATCCCGCTGATCGATTTAACGACACCAGTCATAGACGACCTGCTAGGCCAAATTCTTTCATCTTTCTATTAATTGGATTTGGATGCAGTGAAAGATAATATCAGAAACTTGAAAAGGCATTTCGTCCACTTGATCCGATGAATGTGTCAAAGATGTTACCTGAATATGATCATCCAGCAGACTTTATAAGATAGTAAGCAGGTGTTTCTCCGAAAGTAACTTTGTACAAACCAAGAAGCAAGCCTAGCTGCAGCCTCTTCTCAAGAAATCTGGGCTTAATGTTGAGAATATGTCAAATTATTGCCCTGCCTCTAATTTAACGTTCTTGTCTAAGATTGTGGAGAAGACCATATTTGATCAGCTCCTACCTTAGCTGGAATGAAATGGAACTGGGCCCTTTGTCCAAGCAGCAAATAGAAAATGTCACTCGACTGAGACTGCATTGCTGAGGATTCAGAATGACTTGGCAGAGAACACTTGCAATAGGATGTCATTTCATTTGATCTTACTTATGTCTGTGGCTTTTGATACAATGGATCATGGATTTTTACTGAACAATCTGATGTTTTACAGTGTTCGTGATGATATATATGCTTTTGCTTTTTAAGTTGTACCTATCGGGCAGATCTCAGAGTGTGGTAGTTGGCCAGGCTTTCTCAGACCAAGCTCCCCTTCTATATGGTGTTACACAGAGATCTGTTTAAGGTCCCGTATTATTTACAGTCTGTACTAGCAGCCAGTCCAATCTGCTTGATGGCCATAACAATGCTTATCACTTCTACATTGATGAGACAACTGTATGTGAAGATACCAAACATTAGTGAGACTTAACTAAAATAGAATCCCTAATGTCTGACATCAAAGCAAGAAGAGAGCAAGAAGGCTTAAGCTGAATGATAGGAAGACCAAGATCATTATCAAACGAGGAAACGAAAGGTGTGGCGACTTAGAAAATGCCTTGACTGATATTGGTGTGTCACAACTTCATATATATATATATATATATATATATATATATATCATCCATATATCAAACTATTTTTCTATCTTCTCACACAATTTAGTTAGGGCTCTCTCTCTCTCTCTCTCTCTCTCTCTCTCTCTCTCTCTCTCTCTCTCTCTCTCTCTCTCTCTCTCTCTCTCTCTCTCTCTCTCTCTCTCTCTCTCTCTCTCTCTCTCTCTCTCTCTCTCTCACTCTCTCTCTCCTCTCTCTCTCTCTCTCTCTCTCTCTCTCTCTCTCTCTCTCTCTCTCTCTCTCTCTCTCTCTCTCTCTCTTTCACTAACAAGGTGGGGGCGGAGAGAGCAATTAATAGCAAGCAAAGAATTTCACCACACCTGCCCCCCCCCCCCCTCGTTCACTGCCAAGCAACGCCATCCTTTTTCGGGAATAATTTGGGTCTCGGAAATGGAAAACTTGGATTCGATTATAATGTTTTATGTGGGCGAGCACTCTGGGACGGTAGACATGGGCTGATGAAAGACAGATAAATAGACAGATAGATATGACGAATATATATTTCAAACTATCTACCTATTGCCACACTATGATACCCGAAGGGGTGGCCACGAATGAATTGTCTCCATGCGCCTCTGTTCCCTGTTAGCCAATGCCTCTCCTACTATCCAAAACTGCTTTCACTCATATACCTTGCAACTCCATCCTTCCACCTCATTTTTGGTCTGCATCTTCTTATCTGCCCTTCCACTTCACTCTCGTGCACTCCCTTAATATTTTTTTTGCTTCCCATTCCGTTCCAAATGGCCAAATCATCAAGGTATTTCGTTTCACACTCTCCAGCACATCCACATTCACACCACACCACTCTCGTAATTCCTCATTCAGCTATCTATCCCGCCATGTAACTCCACACGCACTTCACAAGTAACTCTTTTTTTCACCCCTCACACTCTTGATTTGCACCTCGCCAACAACGTCCATGCTTTATTCCCGTATGTCAATGTGATGATTACCACACTGTCATGCAATTACTTCTTTATTCCATGCTCACCACCCTATTCCTTGTCACTGCTCTCAGCATTCCTACAACCCTCTTTCCTTGTTGCACCCTCTCCTGCACTTCATCCTCCATACTCCCAGCTTTACTCATCACACTGCCTAAATACTAAAATGAGCCGACATTCTCCATAACCTGCCCATTCAACCTCACCTCACATTCTGTGACTGCACCCCATTCAAAGACCATAACCTTACTCTTCCTTCATTTACCTTTAAGTTCCATTTCTCACACATGGTTCCAAACATATGTAACAGACCCTGTAGCTCCCACTCATTATGACTCACTAGAACTGTATCATAAGCAATCAGCAGTACAGGCAACTTCCACTCACTTCCTTCACTTAACAGGGGTACACCAACATCCACTGCTCTTCTTTGAATATCTTTCATGGCTCCATTCATAAAGTATATACATATTGAACAACCATGGGGACATCACACACCCTTGCTTTAATCCAACATTCAGATAAAAGAACTCCCTCTGTTCATTCTCCACAAGCACTGTCGCCCTTCCACCCTCATACATGCTCTTCACCGCTTTCAGCAATTTACCCGCTACTCCGTATTATCTCAATGTTTTCCACAGACCTTCTCTACCAACTCCGTCACAGGCTTTCTCCAACTCCACAAAGGCAGCCTACAACTTTTGTCCCTTCTTATATTTCTCAGCAACACATTTCAAGGAGAAATTGTGGTCTACACACCCTCTTCCCTTCCTTAACCCACCTTGCTCCTCACGTTCTATCGACAAATGTACACATTTATCTTGAAGGGGTTTCAAAGGGGTGTTTTTTTAAGCTTGATGGAAGTCTAGGGAGGAAACTAAAAACTAAATGGATAAATAAATATATAGACCAACAAAATAGCCCTTGTCCTCTTAACCCGTACAGCCCCAGCGACGCGTCTGACGCGTCGGCGATGTATGTAACGCACAGCCCCAGAGACGCGCCTGACGCGTCACCCTAATTGCGCCGACCGTAACCTCAGGTCTAGCCACTCAAGAGGGCTCAGATTTGTATGGGAACTGTGTACGTATCCCACGCAACCGTGCCGATGGTTGAAAACTCTCAAAGTCCACATGCGTGCGGGTAATTGCCTTCAATTTTTTACTCTTGTAAAATACGTTTTCGGGGGCTCTGTAGGACCATTTTTTAAGCTTTTTGAGCGGTTTTTCGTGGTTTTTCCTTCATTCCTAACCCATTCGCTATTGTTTCTGGAATAAAACCATTTTTTGAAAACCGGCCGGGTTCTGGTGAACAAACATTACAAAACTAGCCGGGGCTCCACTGGTTAAAGGTTTACAGATTCGAATTGCTACAACCTTACATTATATGCTGAGAATCTTACCAGTGGGACTTGTAGGCAACTATACGAAGGCCGTAACATACCTTGCACTACGAGCTTAAATCAGGAATTAAATACATAATCATAATATTAACACCCTGACACACTTACTGTATGATAGGCTGTATCGTTGATTCGATATTAGTTTATTGACATAGTTACGCCTCTATCCAGTTTCCTATCCCCTACAAACGTTTATTTACTTGTATATATTCCATCCGTGTTATTGGTGTACTGGTGGAACGTTTTTACTATATACGTTTTGCCTAATGTTTATGGAACAGGTTGTTACCCTAGAGAGGAGTACAATGCAATAAATACGTTACTATGTTCGACAGGCCAGGGCGTGAGTGAATTGTTACTGTGTGTGTGTGTGTGTGTGTGTGTGTGTGTGTGTGTGTGTGTGTGTGTGTGTGTGTGTGTGTGTGTGTGTGTCTATGTGTGTGTGTGAATAGTTACTGTATGTGGGTTCGTGTGTGTGTGTGTGTCTATGTGTGTATTTGTGAATAGTTACTGTATGTGGGTTTGTGGCGGGGGGGGGGTTTGCGTCTGTTTACTTTGGAATGTGTACGTGTGAGTTGTTAGATATGCGTATGAAAGCGTAAGTTTGTGTATGTGTGTTTATTGTATGTATGTCCATATGTGTGTGCGCTTAGTGCGTGTGTTTGTAGGTGTTGGTGTTTCTTTGTATGTGTATGATGGTATGTGTTCATAAACTGCACACACGTCAGTAGGTGTTCCTTTGCATACACTTTATGTATATATGTACTTGTGCATGTGATGTGTGCATGTATGTAACGCATGGGTGTGCGTGTATGTGGGTGTATTTACATGTTTAAGTATATGTATTAATGAAAACCACACATAAACAAACACACACACATATACTCTCACACTGAATGGAGGCCACATCACATCGAAAAGATTTGTATTTACTCTTTACGCCTACCCGAGCTGCACTTTCAACTATTACGCCTACCCGAGCTGCACTTTCAACTATTCCCAACAAAAATTTCATTTGGTGCAGATGTTATAAAAGCACTGGTCATGTGTACACAAATGCAGTTTACAGATAGACCAGTTTCATGCAGAGTGATAGCAAATATTTTTAGTTTGTGATATTGCTTAGGAGAAAAACCAATATCAACTAGTGACTACGGTATACCAATTATAGCTGTGGCTTTAACCCCTTCTGTACCGGTGACGTTTTTTGTATTTGATTTCAGCTCCATTTAGACGATTATTGTAGCTTAGGAAGGATATATGGTAGCTAAAAGGATTAATTGAGAGAGTCGGTAGATTTTTAATGGGTAGACGTCCTTCCTAAGCTGAATAAAATCTTCTAATAGTTGCAAGAACTAAATTAAAAAGGACGTCGCCGGTATAGCAGGGGGTAAAAGGGGATCACTTTATATGGAATATACTGTATAATTATTGACAGTATTACACTTGGAACGAGAATAATATGTGAAATATGCCTAACCAACACACAAAACACACAGGTACACAAATACATGCACATACACAAACGCACGTATATACACACGCATGTCGTCGACTCTCTCTCTCTCTCTATTTTATATGCATATACAGTATTCAATAATTCAGACTGTACTGTAGACACGTAAAGAACGATACGTGTGATTGCATTGAGAGAGAGAGAGAGAGAGAGAGAGAGAGAGAGAGAGAGAGAGAGAGAGAGAGAGAGAGAGAGAGAGAGATATTAGTGACATACGACATAATATTATGAAACAAGAAATATGAAGCAGAGATCAATATAATCTATCTATCTATTGCCGGACGCCTTACTCCCCTTACGAGGGCGGCCATACACAGAATGCCCCCATGCGGACCTATTCCCTGTGAGAGGGACAACCCGAGCCAGTTTAGTGAAGGACTTACATGATTGACCACTCAATTTAGGATCCGTCCGACTCCGAGGCCCTCTGTGTATCTTGTTAGCACTATTTTTCTACAGTGGTGTTCGACTAATCCATCCACTAACCTGCCTTACCCTTAGGTAAGCAGTACGGATTTGTATCAGGTTTACTCCCCTAGACAGGTTGCTAACCAAGGCTGACGAGTCCCATCCACCCGGATTTGTATAAGGTTGTCTCCCCTAGATGAGTTGCCGACCAAGGCTAACGAGTCCCATCCACCCGGAATATATATAGATCAATATAAAATATACATTAATAATGTAAATGTAGTTATTGACATATTATTTATTATTTGTTTAATCAGATCAGAGGAAGAGTGACATTACGCTAATCTAAGTATGTTCATGCAAAGTCGATTCGATAAAATGAAAAATAATACATTACAACATTGACGTTTGTGGTTCATACAAAATTGACCCAAAGTTCACAACTACTTTCTATACGTGTAAAGTTCAATTAAGAAATCGGCATTTTTCTTTGGTAATCATTTCCGTAATAATAACAATCATTAGTGCGACTTCGTTACAATGTTAGACCTAAGATAGAACAGCAGCGGTAGCATCGTAAATGTTAAGGGGAGGTTTTTACTTCGCTCCCTAAACTTCCATCAAGCTTAAGAAAATACCCCCAAGACTAAACACGAGAGAAAAATCAAGGCCCGTCCACACGATCAGTTTCCGAGTGTGATATTCCAGCATGACAACGGAGCGTGCTTGGAAACTGACCGAGCAGACATGGAAAGACTGAAGCATAATTCCTGCTCGAGCATGTTAATCAGTGAGGGAAATATTTGCGCGACGGCACCTGGCTAGCCTACATTGTCTCGCACACGCACGCACAAGGGACTGGAATTTTCGCAGAGGTGCCAGTCTTGACGTTATTCTTGACTTACAGTGTGTTGGCTTAACATCTGAAAACTAATGGGGCTAAACATGAGGGAGAAAGTGGTCCAGAAAACCGGCCCATCCCCCCTTAATACTTGTAGGGGATTCTTGTTGTTCCAAAGGGGGCTCTTGAAGGGCAGCAACGTCATCCATCCTTGTTGGCAGAACAAAGTGTGTGTGTGTGTGTGTGTGTGTGTGTGTTAGTTTAAATAGGACTTCAATGGCTATCAATCCTATTATTACGCTGTTTGCCCAATTAGTTAGTTGATTTTAAGACTTTTCGCCCCGTTTCTTCGTCAATATTTAGACCTTTCGTGCTATTTAGGTGTCGATTTTTTCCCTGATGAACGATAGTGAGCCTGTAATGTTGGAAGAACCGGCCTTCGGCCGGGAAACTTTTCTACCGAAAAATGTACAAATTAATCTAGAAGGGGGATCTAATGGATGTTTCTTTTAAATGTGATGGAGGTCTAGGGAGGAAACTAGAAACATAATGAATACATGCAAAAATCGCCCAAAACGTGAACCATCCTCCCTTAATGCTCCATTTGAATGGACAATGAACATCATAATTACATTAATTGATAGGCATAAGGGATATTGCCTGGTTGTGAAAAGTAAAACACGAAGCTTACAAGAAGAAGGGTGCGAAATCCTTGGCATATAAGCAAATATTGCGGTAGATTCAAACAATTGATAACAGCTGCACTCTTGACATTTAACACCTAACAATGGCACCAGCAGCCAGTCACCCACCCAGACACAGCACTATACAGGGTTACCAAATAAAGTCCGCTAGATAGTATATGAATGCAGAAAATAGCTAGAATAACGGCACAATCTCTACAATATCTGTCTAAAATGGCTCAAATCTACAGGATATCGCTAGAATTCATGTTGCTTGATGTAAAAATTGCCTGTAGATCGAATTAATACCTCTAGATCTAGCGGGAAAGTATCTAAATTGGCAACACTGAACTGTCTGAACAGGCGAGTCAGTATATGTGTGGACGGCCAAGCTGTTGATCCATGGGTGCTTCGTTGTGATGCTTCGAGACTGATGAGCATCGTGCTCGGTTACCACACTCGGAAACTGAGCGTAAGGGAGGTTACTTGCTTTTTTTCTCTCCTTTTCTCTCATTCTTGGGGTTGTATTCATTCGGCCCCATTCAGCCTACTGTTTTAAGACGTTTATCGTAGGCCCCATTAAGTTAGATTAGATATAAGATTTGTTAGTTTTGATTAGATGTATAGATAGGTTACCTTGAGTACAGTAAAGTTGGGTTTCGTGGCAATAGCGGTTCTGGTTGTGGCCGTTTCGGGGCTTGGCCGTATTGACTTGAAACCGCCGCGATGTAGGGAGAACTGGTGTCAGACCAACGCCTGCAAACGTGGAAATGAGACTTTATAGACGTAACGTGTAATGCTGTATGTTATCTCGACATACAAGTGAATAATATAATAATTTGTTCAAACAAGAGACAAACGCAGTGCAAATATACTTCACTGTTACCTTGATTTCCGCACAAATCACCGTAACACTGACTTCGTGGTGGGTCGGTCGCCGCCACCAGCCACACTGAACAACAATGGCCGCATCAACAATGTTACCCACGGGACTGTAGCCTCTGCCAATTAATTAACCAGTTTTCGCCAACCTATTACCGTATTTTCTCCAACTTATCAGCTTAAATATCCCTAATTATGTTATCAAGTCGAACGGTGTCATCATGGTAACGTTTAAGAATATGCCCGTGATTGAGACTGGACAAATATTATTGTACAGGGCTGCCAATATCATGCTAACAAACTGAGCTACGGAATCCCCACGTGCGCTTATTATAATCCGCGAGTAGAGCGTCAGAATGAGATCTTCAGTAGTAGAGTGATTAGACTAATATTAATTACTGTTAGTAGAATGAAAATAGTCGCGTGTGATGTGGGGTAGGTATAGTGAGTAATTATGAGACGCCACGGAAAGCTAGTCATTTCTGGCCCCGTGTTCCGCTCGTTCTCTTTGATCATTTGGATTGAGAGAACAGTGAATATTTAAGGATAAACTAAATAAAATGTAGCCGAAGGGTACTGTTTCGAAGCAGACTGAACCTTATCCCTGTTCATTGATTTGTACTGTGCATAATATTGCTTACTCAATATGTACAGTAAGCCATATAAATATTATATATCTAAATGCCAATGAATAATTATCGTACTTAATATAGAGGTAAATAATCTACTAATTGTTGTACAAGAAAGGAAATAGAGGAAGAAATCTTAAAGCTTCATATTCTAATCCGAGACTGACGAAGCTATAAGCGTATCGTTAACCAATGCTGCATCAATAACTATATCAGACCAAGATTTATTAGTGAATTATGATCGGCAACATTCCCAAAGATGTCTTATGTAGTCTTTGTAATTAACCCTTGCTGTACCGGCGACGTCGTTTTAATTTTATTCTAGCTATATTTAGACAATTTTATGAAGCTTAAGAAGGATCTGTGGTAGTAGAAAGGGTTAATTAGGATCGTTCGAAGCATGTTAATTGCTCGAGGCTCTGTTTAAGCCGAATAAAATCGGCTAATAGTAGCCAGCATAAAATTAAAAAGACGGCACTGGTACTGAATTGGTCAAAAACCTAATTGAATATTGTCGAATTACTCCACACTGGTGTTCTCCGAGCTGCACGTTCCTAGCTGATGCGTAATTGTTTTTTCCATATTATATAAATGCATACATACATACATACTGTTCATACATACATACTGTTCATACATACATACACCACATACACACCAACGTGCTAATTCGATACCTCATCCCCGAAATGGAAACACCCAATTCCACATGTTCCTTATCCACCTATCCAATACCTTCTCCCACACATCATACGAATTGAGACACCTCATCTATTAAACACACACACACACACACACACACACACACACACGGTCATGGTGACCAAACTGGGAGTGCTTGCTCTGGTGTCGAGGGTTCGATTCCACGCGCCGGCAGAGGAGGTTTCTCACAAAAATGTTCCCTTCCCGTTAAGACTGGAGACCCACAAAATCTCCTGCCCACGCCCTACTCCCTCGGGGGTATGTAGGCGCCCTCGTTAGCAGCAAGGATCAATCTGCTGATCTGTTAAGATAAGGCTAAGTCTGTGTATTTTCAGCCTCATTGGCTGCCGGTTCGAAATAAACAGATTATTATTATTATTATTATTATTATTATTTTCTTTGTTTTTATTATTATTATTACGATTCCTCTATTCCCTACCCCGTATTACACGACACCTCACCTCGAAATCTTCCTCTTTCGTATCCAATGCCTCGCTCCCCAACATCTCCCAAGCCACTTCAAAATCTTTCCATTCCTCCTGAGCGCTCTCCGGTGTTTTCTCTCAAGCTCCCTGCGTAGCCATCTCAGCCCAAAATCCATTCCAACATCCATCCTACGCCAGTGCTTCGCCTAAGAAAATAAAAAAATAAAAACATAAAAATAAAAGGTAATAAAATAAAACAAACCTTCCCAAATTCCCTCTCTCTTCTCCTCTTCGCCTCCTCCCCCTAACATTTACTCTTCGTACACCCTTTCTCTGAACAGTTCACTTCAATACTTCAACCCACTCTAAATTTCCTATCCAGTACAGTCACAAACAATTGTGGATCCCCTATGTTATTCTTTATGTAAATATAACTGTACAGTATGTATTGATTTTTTATTTATGGAACTTGCGTAATGCACAGGTGCGCGAAATTTCGGTGTGAGTGTCCTAGGTTCGAGTCCTTGGAGTGGCACATGTATTTGTTGATATAATTAATTGAGTTTGGAAGTGAGGTTGGTTGGTGAAAGAATATAATATATAGTTTTAAAGTTGATGCATATAAAATTATATAAATCGATTTGTTTTCGGAGATATACTTCCATAATTATATACAGGTGAGGCCCACGAACCTTCATGAGTGACTGTATTTCACCTCCAAAAACCTTCCCCAGCCCTCTCCAATACCCCCTGCATCCCTCCTCCCTCTCAGTGCATCATCGTAATTAATGCACCTCACTCCACTACGTCACCCTACTCCAAACTCTCGTGTTAATCTGCTTGACCTGGCTTCGATCCCATACAAGGCGGACATTTAGTGAGTGTGATAGTACGTCCTAGCATGTACATCATGTTCGCACCCAGTCGGAGACACCTCGACGACGTATACAGACTAAAACACACACACCAAAGCCATTCCAACAGTTTCTTCCATCTACAACACCCCTTCTCTGATATCTACAATTTCCCAGCCGTATGGTCCTAGTGTACTGTCTGATGGCGTAATGGGATTCCAAATGTAAGAGATAAACAAATATATAAAAACTCCGTCCCTGTATCGTCTCCAATAACCCCATTACCCCTTCCCCCAGTAAACCCTTCCTCCCACCCACCCAGCCAGAGGTCCCCAGAGGCTCACCGCACAAAGATGGCCAGGCAGACACTCCGGGGAAGGAGAATGCAGCGGGATATCACCGTGAGAGTCCGGGGCATCGATCCGCATCTCGGGAGAAGGAACAATGCAGGTGTATCTGGGTGCTGCTGTTGGTGGGGGTGGTGGGGGTGCTGCTGGTGGTGGTGGTGATGCTGCGTTGGTGGTGCTGCTGTGGTGGTGGTGTGGTTAGGGTGCATCTGTGCGAGTGGTGCTGGTGCGAGTGGTGGTGGTGGTGGTGCGAGGGGTGGTGGTAATTTCGGTGGTGGTGGTGCTGGTGCAAGTAGTGGTGGTGGTGCTAGTGGTGGTGGTGGTGGTACTAGGGGTGGTGCTAGTGGTGGTGCGAGTAGTGGTGGTGGTGGGTAGAAAAATTCTAGACCGAAGATCGGTCCCTCTTTATTTACAGGCTCTCTGGCGCTCGCCAGGATACAATCGACACCTAAATGACACGAAAAGTCTTAATATTGACAACAAAATGGGGCGAAAGGACTCAACATCGGCAAACTAATGAACCGAACGTCTAAATATCTGAAAACTAATGGGGCTAAACATTAGGAAGAATGGGAACCAGGAAACCAAATACTCCTCCTTTAAGTCATAAATTTGAACTAATGGTGATAGTTTGCATTTGGGTACACACTAAGATGCTATTCAGGGATCGGGTACTGAGAAAGACTTATGACACTTTATCTCACTCTGACCGTCATATCGTAAATGCCGACATCATAATTCTAGCGCTAATACTCCGACATCGTAAATCTAGCGTTATAACTCCGACATCGTAATTCTAGCCCTATTAATCCGACATCGTAATTCTAGCGTTATTACTCCGACGTCGTAATTCTAGCGCTATTACCACGAAAATCAAGTCATATCTGTGTATTGTAGCTGTTAATAGCCTAGATCTTCCTAAGAATGAGGAAATTAAGAAGAGGTAAGATAGGACTAAACTGATAATTTTTTTTGGTCAATTTTTTGTGTTCTTTGTTTGTATCGAAATTTGTACTAATTTATCTTGAAGGATGGTCTTAGGGGTATTTTGTTGATCTCCGCATGGATAACTCCGATGGTGGTAATAATATTTTAACCTTAATCTAGCAGACCATTCGAGCCTGAGTGCAATGTAGCAGATTACCCAAGTCCCATTAAAAGTTAAGTAATGTAAGGTACATTTTCGAAAATTATGCTTTTGCAATATTAATCATTGTAATGCCAACGAGCGATCCAGCATGTAATTTAGTTTGTTCATTTTTGGAATGTTGCAATATTGCATATCTACTTAATGTGTGTGTGTATGTGTGCGTGTGTGTATGTGTGTGTGCGCAATTCTAAATACACAGTTTAATTTTGTTGTTGTTATTATTATAATTATTATTATTATTAAACACACACACACATACATACACACAACAAGCCTCCTCTCACGCAGAAGAAGAAGGCCCCTGGCAGGATTGGATCACTCAAAATGTTCACTCTCTCTCTCTCTCTCTCTCTCTCTCTCTCTCTCTCTCTCTCTCTCTCTCTCTCTCTCTCTCAATCTCTCTCTCTTCTGCCACGGACATTTGTCCCAGGACAGTCTTCCCTTTTCATTTTTACCTTACCCACTCTAAACCACTGTTTGGACACTTGACCATCAGTATTTTGGAGGGCAAGCAGCCTTGAGGGGTCGCTGGATCTATTGTTTGTTTTATTTCCTTTGTACTCTCTCCTTCTCTTTCTCTCTCTCTCTCTCACTATCCCATTCTTCCCAGGGGAGCACTTCGCTAGTCCTCCTCCAGGGCAGAATCATTCCATTGTCACCTGTCTCCCCGCCTTTCTCTCAATATTTTAGTGTACTCTTTTGTTGTTACTCTGATATATTATGGGCTGTTGATTTTGTGTCATTTTTTCATCTTCATCACCATCATTATCAACATCATCATCTTCCTCTTCTTCTGCTGCTTCTTCTTCTTATTCTTTGTGTTATGCTCTCATTCCATTGTCACCTGTCTCCACGCCTTTCTCTCAATATTTTAGTATACTCTCTTCCGGCTTTTTGTTGTTGTTGTTGATGTTCCTTTGGTATATGTGCTCTTGTTGATGTGTTGTCGTTTTGTTCATCGTCATCATTATCATCATTATCATCTTCATCATCATCATCTTCCTTTGTTTCTTTCTTCTTTTTCCTCTTCTTCTTCTTCTTCTTTGTGTTTGCTCTCATTCCATTATCACCTGTATTGATGCTTTCCTCACGCTCTGTTGGTGTACTTTTGTCTTGCTGTATTGTTCCTTGGGTGTATGTGTTTTGTTGTTATTGTTGTTCTTGATTTTGTTTTGTATTATTTTTGGGTTTTTTTTTGGCTCGCATTCCATTGTCAGCACTTTTCTGGTTGATCTTTCTTCTCGCATTCTGTTGTTAGTTTTGTTTTCGTGCTATTACTGTTCGTTTACGTTCTTGTTGTGCTTCATTTAGATTGTTTGTACTATCATTCAGTTGTCAGCTGTTTCAAGGTTTTCTTATTCTCTGTGTGTGTACTTTCTTCTTTCTTCCCCTTGCTACCTTTATTTCTTTGGTGTTTCCTATGCTGTTGTCTTCAGTTTATATACGTGCTTCTTATACTAATCTTGTATTTTAATTTTTTTCTCTATTGCTACTTTGGCGTTGTAGTGTTGTTATCTTCATCCTTTTCTTGTGCTTGTTCTTGTTTTGCTATCATTCCACTGTCAGCTATTTCAAGGGTTTTCTATTACAATGTGTGTTTCTTTGTTTTGCTTAATGTGTGCTGTTATTTGTATTCCTGTATTAGTGTTGATTTTCTAGGTGCTTGTGTTTGTTTCTCTTCATATTTTCAAGATGTTCTATCTGCTAAAATTCCTATGTGAGCTATGTCTAGACTGTTCTCAAACTATATATATATATTTTCTAACATTCTTTTGTAAGCTATGTCTAGACTGTTCTCAAACTATATATATATATTTTCTAACATTCTTTTGTAAGCTACGTCTAGACTGTTCTCAAACTATATATATATATTTTCTAACATTCTTTTGTAAGCTATGTCTAGACTGTTCTCAAACTATATATATATATTTTCTAACATTCTTTTGTAAGCTATGTCTAGACTTTCCTCAAACTATATATATATTTTCTTCTTGTTCTGTTTCGCTATTGTGGAATCCTTGGAGATGTATCCTTGCTATCTCCTGGGCAGTCATCTTCAGTTCTTACATCCTGGTTCTTTTTCGCGAATGTTATTTTGTTAGCTGCCTCCAAGATATTCTCCTCCACACATTTTCTACACGTTCCCAGCCTGTTCTTACTTTGGTTTCTGTGCCATCTTTTGGGTATATATCTATCGTCCTTACCCTTAAGGGGAGGCAGACCGTTTTTCTGGACCCCCTTGGACTACGTATTGATTAGTCCAAACTGACATTGACTTACGGGAGTGAAGCTTGGACATGGGTAGAGAAACTCAAACCAAGAGTGAGAGGGGTGGAAATGAGTTACTTGAGAAGTGCGTGTGGAGTTACATGGAGGGATAGACAAACGAATGAGGAAGTACGATAGAGGTGTGATGTGTATGTAGATGTACTGGAAAGTGTGAAAAGGAACACATTGAGATGGTTCGGCCATGTTGAACGTATAAAAAGCGAGAGAATGACCAAGAAAGTGTACGAGAGTGAGGTGAACGGACAGACAGGGAGAGGTAAATCGTGTGAGAGGTGGAAGGATGGAGTTATGAAGTATATGCGTGAAAGAGGTGCTGGATGGGAGGAGGGCATGGACTGACTGGGGACAGAGGTGCATGGGGGTGTTTCGTTCGTGGCCACCCCTTCGGAGATCACGGCGTCCGGCAATAGATATATATATATATATAGCTATCTACAGTCCTCTCGTATTCGTTGTGTTGTTATTTCATTATCCGCTGGTGATTGGTCTCAGGGCTTTTTCCTCCTCTTTTTCCGTTATTTTGATATTTATTTTGTTGCTATATATAGTTCGTTGTTCTCGATAATGTTGTGGTTGTGGTTGTCTTGTTGTGGTTGTTGTTATTGTTGTTACTCCTTGTCTGCTTGCTATAGGTGGCTTTTTCCCTTTCCCACATCCTTCATCGTTCTCATATTGTTGTGTCTCGTGTGCTATTGACGGTCCCGTCGCATTGTTAGTGTTGTTGTTATTTACGGTCCCGTCGCATTGTTAGTGTTGTTGTTGTTAGTCTATTATATCCGCTGGTGTTCGGTCTCTGGGCTTTCTTATTCTTCTTTCTTTACGTTATGTTTGTATTTATTTTGTTGCTACAGTTCGTTGTTGTCGATAATTTTGTTTTCTAGTAGGGGTTTCTTAATTGTTCCCATTTCCACCTTGTTTTCTATGTATTGTTATGCTATTTTGTGTTATTTACAATGTTGCCGTTTTCTTTACGTTGGCATTAACCCACTAATCCCTTGGAATTAGTCTCAGGCCATTTCATTTCCGGTTCCTTTTCGTGTTTTGTTATTTTGTCCTTTGTGCGATTTTGTATATTGTTAGGTTTTGTTGTTGTTGTTGTTTTGTGAGTTATTGTTGTAGTTACTCCTTTCGTATGCTGTTGAGAGGCGGTTTCTTCTTCTTTTCCCTAGTTCTCCTTTATATTATTTCGACTGCTAGTGTGTACTGTTTCCAATGTCGTCCTATTATTTTCGTATGTTGCTATTTTCTATTATCCTCTTTGAATCCGACTCGGAGCTTTTCTTTTTTTTATTTTGTATTCGTGTTTTTCCTCTTTTGTTATCGTGTTTAGATTAATTAAGTTTTTGGCTGTTTTGTTGTTCCAGCTTTTGTTGTTGTTGTTGCTGTTGCTGCTGTTGTCTTCGTGTTTGTGGTAATATTATAAATTCGCAAGCAGCTCCAAATGTCTTCCCATATTATTTTCATATTGGCATTTTTCCTCGTACTTTGTTGCATTTCTTGTTTTATGGTAATAACCGTCCTGGTGCTGTAATGGTTAGAGTGTTTAAAATCTGTGTGTGATAACCCAGGTTCGAATCCCGGTGGATCACATATATGCTTTCATTTATTTCAATAGAGGTGTTTGGCGGTGTGGTGAAATTAATACAAATATAAATTATATACATTGTAAACAGATGCCAAACGTTTAATTTGTTCACTTACTTTTCCATATTGTTCTTTTTTGTTATAATACTTGTTATCTCCTGTGTTGTCGTATGCTTTGCGTTATAATTGTTTAATTATTATTGGGACAAATTTCTGGGCTTTTCTCTTATATATTTACTGGTTTCTCCTTCCCTCTTACCTTTTATTATTTTGATTGCTGTGCTAATTCCTTGACGATCATCTTCTCAGGATACTGCTGTTGTTGTTCTTGTTCCTTTGCATATTTTCCTCAGTTCCTGTTCACTCAGTTTCAGTTATTTTATATTTCCTTCATCTCCAGTGTTTTATTTGTTCATTCTTGCTGTTGCTGCTGCTGTTGTTGTTGTTATTGGTGTTGTTGTTGTTGTTAGTGTTGTTGTTGGTGGTGTTTCTCTGTACGCTGGCCTTCAAGAATTTCTCCTGCGAACGTTCTACCTTCCTCTTCCTTTCCTTTCATATATTCGTTTCTTTCCCATCTTGTTTTTGGTTCATTTGTTCATCCGTATTTCTTCTTCCCTTGTCCTCTTTGTCGTATTCTCCTTGGCTTTATTCTTCCTCTAATTCTACGTCGAATATTATTTGTCTTTGGTTCCTTCTTCCTTTAAGAGAAGAATGAAGATACGATGGATGGATAATATTCCTCGTTTTTTCTTCTTCATATGTGTTCCTTCTTTCTCCATTCTGTTTACAATTTTATGTTTTCTTCTTCTTCTTCACCTTATTATTGTTATTGTTATTATTATTATTATTATTATTATTATTTTGCATAATTATTATTTTGCAACTACTATTAATTAATTGCTTCTATTATTGCTTTCATATACTTCTTCCTAGTCTTTTTCTACTACATTTGTACAGCATCATTACTGTATATATTGAACGAGTTAATTAGAGTTTCGAGGCTCCTAATTCCATAATCTGTTCTTGTATGTCTTGGTCTATGATCTGCATCGAAATATACTTTTTATCCATTCAGTACCGGTGACGTCCTTTTTATTCATATTCTGGCCACTACTAGGTCATTGTATTCAGCTTAGGAAGGACCTCTAACAATTACAAGGCTAAATACTGTCTCAATGAATCCTTTTTGCTGCAACAAATCTTTCCTAAACTGAATAAAATCGTCTATTGGCTGCCAAAATATGATGAAAAGGACGTCACCGGTACTGAAGGAGTTAATGATTTGATTTGTTAATGTCTAAAATCTCTTACTCAATCTCTTACTACAACTAATGATTTCCGCTATATGCTTCCTCTCATGTGTTGTTTGAGACATTCTAGGCATTCGTGTTTCTTTTAGATTTCATGTTCTGGACGAAAAAAAAGGCTATCTTCGTATTTTATTTCCAAATTTGTTTTGTTCCTCTCTTTGCCTCTTGTTGCTGCTATTCAATACATTTATGCTCACTCTAATTATTCGATGTACCCGTCTGCAAACAGTTTCATGGCATTTGCCTTCAGGGGGTAGTATTCGCTTTTTCTGGACCCCCTTCTCCCTCGTGTTTAGCATATTTGTGTTGAGGTTTTACGATTTTTGTTTCGTTAGTTTGGCTATTTTGAAAACTTTCCCCTCATTTTTGTTATCACTATTAAGACCTTTCGTGCCTTTTAGGTGTCGATTTTTTACCTGGCGAGCGATAGCGACCTTTTAATTTTAGAAGGAACCAGCCTTCGGCCGGGATATTTTTCTACCGAAAAATGTGCATATTTATCTTGAAAGGGGGTCTAGGGGGTGTTTGTCTAAGCTTGATGGAGGTCTTGTGGGGAAAAAAATAAAATAAAATAAATAGATATATACACCAACAACCAAACACTACCCTCTTAAACTTTTCTTACGTATTGCCTCTTTCGTTATTCTCAAGGCATTTTCCTTAATTTATACTTGTTCTCTTTCCTTCTGTTCGTCTTTTCGTGTATTTTACTGCCAAATTCCACGTAGTTGTTAGTGTGCAGTCCATCTTAGCAAGTTTCGTTTATTTGTTTGTATTTTGTATTGTTATTGTTGTTATTGTTTGTTGATATTGCATTCTGAACAATGTGAGCAACCTCAACAATTTTCTTTTGGTTATTTTCTTTCTAAATGGTATTCTGAAACTATTTCGAATTACGTTCACACTATCGTAGCAGTCTTGTTGTTTCAACTCTTACTGTTAAGTCCACGAATATTTATGAGTGGGCTAGAGACTATGACACTCGAGTGTACACAGAGGAAGGAAGTGTTAGGACGCTTGTTCAAATGTCACGTTCTGCTTGAGTGTAACTGCAAGGTATGTACCCCCTCCCTCCTCATTATGACAACCAACACCATCACCAACCCTAAAACACACACACACACACACACACACACACACACACACACACACACACACACACACACACACACACACACACACACACACACACACACACACACACACACACACACACACACACACACACACACACACACACACACACACACACACACACACACACACACATTCTCTCTTCCTGACATGTAAATCCCAAAGCAGGGTGCGGGGTAATAAAATTGACCCCGGGAGCCGCTCTGTCATCAAAAGAACTCCGGGCCCCCGAGGTTTTTGATGTTCACTAAAGCGCCGTAAACTATTTATCCTGGCCTCATTCAATAACCCCGAGCGGAGACACAATGGCCCGAGGTACAGGAGGGTGCGAAAGTGTGTGGCCTACAGTTACTATTTGGGTTATCCCCGTAGTAAACAAGAAAGAATATCGCGTTAACCCCTTCTGTACCAGCGACGTCTTTAAGAAGGATGTAGGGTAGTTGAAAGGGTTAAGCGAGATAGTTGGAAGCCTGTTAATTACTAGAGGCCCGTTTTATACTGAATAAAATCGTTTAACAGTAGCCAGCATATAATTAAAAGGATGTCATCGGTACTGAATGGGTTAATACATATAAGCTACATATTCTTTTCCCTTAGTTTCATTGTGATGTTCATTATACTAAGAGGATAATAAAGTTGAAAGTATGGAGACAGGACACTATTTTTGAGCGTACCTGTGCTTTCCCAGTGCCATCAGGAAGGAACCAACATAGGGTCACCACGGGTTCATGTTGTGACCTTTGGGTGGGGTGTGTAGTTCTGGTCTGGTATGGTCTGGTGATTGCTCGGGGAGATCACCTTTTCAACGTCCCATGAACGCCTATGAATAATGTAGATCCTTCATAAAATACATAATATTATCGAATTTTAGCTAGAATAAGGGGTAACAATGCATCATCGTGTTGAACTCTCTGAGGATCGATGATGCACTTCTCTTCTGTTTTCTGGCTATTTTTAGACCATTTTATTCAGATTATGAAGGGATTATGGAAGTCAGAAGGTTAATTGAGATAGTCTTTATTACCCTTATGTTTCCCACAGATCCTCCCTAAGTTGTGTAAAATAGTCTAATGATAGCCAGAATCAACTGTCAAAATGCGTCATAATCTTCAGAGGGTTATGTAGAGTATAAGTGACATAAACAGAGCTATAAATATTGCAATACTGCAAAACGTTGTCGGACACGTTTCCTCACAGACGGACCCAAACGTTTGCGTGAACAGTTCCCATAAAAGCCGATGGTACTGTGTGGAAGGGAGATGTCCGCTCTTATTTATCTCTCCTCTCTCCCTTCTTCGTCTCGTTTTTGTTTCTTTATGGATTTTGTGTTTTATTATCTCTCTCCTCTCTTCTATCTTCGTCTTCTTCTTCGTGTTTCCTTATGGTTTCCTCTTCTGTGTGGAAGGGAGATGTCCACTCTTATATATATATATATATATATTTTTTTTTTTTAAGAGACAATGAACGGAGGAAGGAAAAACACAGATAAAACAAAAAGGTCCATGTGCCTAAAGGCATCCTCCATTCATAAAATGTTTGTAACAACTGGATTTAAACATTTGTTGATTGTAAGTTTGTGGAAAGCAATTCGAGGGAAGTGAATTCCAAAGAGTAGTAGCTCTGGGGATAAATGAATTCTGATAAGCAGAAGTTCTGCATTGTGGAGGAGAAAAGTGTGAATTCATGGGCGCGCTCTCAGCTGCCCTAGTTCTACGGGGAAAGATGTGGAGAGGCGGCACAATTGAAGCAAGTTGCTCGGAACAATTGCTGTGAAAAATATCTGTAGAATAATGCAAGGGATGCAACGTTTCTTCGTATGGCTAATGTAGGAAGGTCCTGTGTGATTGCAGGGTTATTGATTAATCTAATAGCTTTATTTTGAATTGTGTCCAACTGCCTCAATGCACCACTCCACTTCCACCCCACAGAGGTGAACAGTAATCCATCTGAGAGCGCACATGACTTTTATATATTACGGCCAACTGCTCATCAGTGAAGAATTCTCGAAACTCTGTACAGGAGTCCCAGTTTTTTAGAGGCATTCTTAGCAATGCTTCTAACATAATGTGTCCGCTCAAGTTAGTAGTTAATGTTACCACCGAGAATGTCAATACTAGGGGAAGTGGGAATATTTACATCATTAAAAAATATATGGGAGTCAGTGAGATTCTGTCGGTTAGAAAATTGAATGTACTTGGTTTTCTGTGCATTAAAGGAGAAACTAGATTCTCTTGTCCCCATTCATTAATTCTAGAAAGGTCCTGGTTCAGAGAAATTGCAGTGTTTATTTTTGAATTTATAAGATCGGGTTGGGTGAAAAGAATTGGTAAATGTGAAGGAACTGTGGATGTGTTGAGTCATCTGCATAGGAATGTATTGGATTATGAGTGGTAGATATGAGATCATTGATATGAATGAGGAACAGAGTTGGGGCCAAAACTGATCCCTGGGGAACACCAGCATTTATTGAGTGAAATTGAGAATAAAGGCCATCTACCATTACACGTATTTTTTCTGTTATGAAGATAAGAAGAAATTAGTGGAAACTAATGATGCAAGGCCGTAGTGTGACATCTGCGACAATAAGGATTGATGCCAGACTCTATCAAATGCCTTTGATATATCCAGTGCTATTGTATGTGTTTCACCATGTTGGTCTGTAGCTTGGTTGATTTGATGCGTAAGAAGGCAAAGAATGTCTGCAGTTGATCGACATCGTCTAAAACCATATTGCCTATCACTGATTAATTTATTATTCTCCAGATGCTTAATTATGTGATTATTTAATATAATTTCAAAAACTTTGCCAAGAGTGGAAGTTATAGCTATTGGTCTGTAGTTTGATGGATCTGAAGAGGCACCTTTTTTAGGAACTGGATGGATGTTTGCTTCTTTCCAGGGTACTGGAAAGTACCTCTCTCCCTCTCCCTCTCTCCTCTCTCCCTTCTTCGTCTCCTCCTTCTTCTTGTTTCCTTATAGTTTCTGCTGCTTTATTGTCTCCCTTCTCTCTTCTTTCTTCGTCTTGTTCTTGTTGTTTCCTTATAGTTTCCGCTGTTTTATTGTCTCTCTCCTCTCTTCTTTCTTCGTGTTTCCGTATGGTTTCCTCTACTGTGTGGAAGGGAGATGTCCGCTCTTATTTATCTCTCCTCTCCCATTTCTCTCTATCCTGTTGTTGTCATCTCATTAGTTACATTCTTTCTCCTCTCTCCTTTCTCCACCTTTTATATTTGTTCTCCTTTTTGTCAATTTATTTCCTTTGATTTCCTTTCCATTTTCATTCTTAATACACTCGCCTCTCCTTCTCGTTTCCTTTACATGTCTTCTCCTTTAATATTTTGTTTTTGTTATGCATGTTTCGTTATCGTTTTTGTTCTTGCTATCTACTCACTCTAGTCAATCATATATCATTATTTGTATTATTTTCTTTTCGTTATCTCCTTCTTCTCGTTATCTCCTCTTCCTCTCTGTATCATCTTTTGTTTTCTCTTTTCCTCTCCTTTCTATCTCATTGTTATCCTCTCCGTTTTAGTCTCAACTCTTTATTTCTCGTTTCCTCTCCTTTCTATCTCATTTTATATCCTCTCCGTCTCCGTTTCATCTTTGTTTTCCCTCTTTTCCTCTCCTATTTTGTCTCTTAGCCTTATATTAATTCCTCGCTCCTCTTTTCTTGTGCCTCCTTCTGTGTTGCCATTATGCCACTCGGCCATAATTTTAACATTAAATAACTAGTTAAAGCAATGTCTTAAGGGGATGTTTGTTTATTATTTTTCTGGGCCCCCCTTCACCCTCATGTTTAACCCCCACTAGCCCACCCCAAGCTAGCCTCCACATGCATATCCATACTCAAATCACCCACCGATCCATCCAGTCACTCAGAGACAACACTCATGCACGGCCCCCTGAAGTCCATCCCTCAGAAACCCTCCTTTCCCGTGAAGACATACGTATTCACCTGGCTAGGCTGCGATGTGGGCACCATCCAGCCCTTCTGATTTATCAAAAGAGGCTGAATGACACTAACATTTTTCTACAGAAAAATTTACAAATTTGTCTTTCAGGGGTGTCTTGAGGGTATTTTTGTATAAGCTAGATAGAGGTCTAGGGAGCAAACTTAAAACCTCCCCTAAACACACATTCTTGTTCTGGTAACCTTTTTCTGGCACGTACTTATACAGATTACAATCATCAGCCTCGTGGAGATCGGTATATCTGTTGTGTGTTTGTATTTCCTTGTATTGTTCTGTACTATGATAATTTCCGCTGTTTTATTGTCTCTCTCCTCTCTTCTTTCTTCGTGTTTCCGTATGGTTTCCTCTACTGTGTGGAAGGGAGATGTCCGCTCTTATTTATCTCTCCTCTCCCATTTGTCTCTATCCTTTGTCTCTATTGTTGTTTATCATTGATGAGGTGTGGTGGAGTGGTCTTGCCACTGGCCTGGTAATCCAAAGGTCCCGGGTTCAAATCCCGATGTATCAATGGGAAGATATTATTGGGATGAAATTTGTGCTGTACCTGGTATCAGTGCATTACCACAAGCCCACCGAAACGTCAATAAAATACCCTCATTGTTCCCTGATTAAATAGCACTGTATGAATATTCCCATATTCAAAATATGCTATAGGGGTGCAATGCCTGGTGAGTTATCTGCTCAACAGGTGGCGTTGTGTGTGTGTAAGTGTGAGAGTCCGAGTGTAGGGGGTGAGACAGTGAAGCACGGGAACGAGGTGGCTTCAGAGATGGGGTCGTTTCGGGCCATGAGTGAGCACCGTGCCTCATGTGAAGGCAAGATGGCAGGTGCTCGTTGTACTCTACGTGCTTCACATGTCTCACTCCCTAGACTGGAACAAGACCTCACGGGCTTCACTGTTCATTGTAAAGCGGTGAATGTTAAGGCTCTCAGCCTATGCCCGAGAGGAAGTAAGTTGGAATATAGAAAAAAAAAAAAAAAAAAAAAAATATATTCAAGCATTGCTCTATTTTGTTGAAGAGTATTTTACTTAGAGGAAGGACAAACAGTGATGCAGTTTTGAAAGTAAGACACGTATGTCGGGCGTGTACTCAAGAGATTCCCAATTACTTTTACCCCGACTCGCATGAATTCTGATTAAATTCCGGAGAGTTTTGCCCTTCCCCTTTTATCACAAAGTTTCTAAAACGTTTTTTTTGTCTAATCCATTTTGGCTTAGTACTTTCAGCATCGCTTTTAAGACTTTCTCGTAGACGAAATAATTCATATATCTAATACTCTGTCTCTTTCAGTAAATTAACTTCTCTTAAGGGGAGGTATTTAGTTTGTTCCCTAAGTTTTCATCAAGCTTAAAATTACACCCCCTAGACCACCTTTCAAGATAAATTTGTACATTTTTCGGTAGAAAAATTTCCCGGCCGGAGGCCGGTTGCTCTTAAATTACAAAACACTCATGCACGGCCACCTATCGCTATCGCTCGCCAGGATAAAATCGACACCTGAATTGCACGAAAGGTCTTAATATGGGGTGAAAGTTCTTAAAATCGCTAAACTAATGGGACAAACGTTTTATAATATCAAAAGCAATGGGGCTAAACATGAGGGAGAAAGGGGTCAAGAAAACAATCCCTCAAGTGGAGACCTCCCCTTAATTCTTCGTTCCCTGCTTGTTTCATCAAAGTAAGTTTCGCATTACTCCCTTTTACTTTAAAGTATACACTCTTAATTCCCAAAAAGGTTCTTCAATCTTACTTCGATTCTAGCTTTCAAGTTTTATATTTCGAGCGATTATTTCAATTACGTTTTCCGTTTTCTTATTTGGCTTTAATTTAGTGTTCTAATCTGCATCCTACATTTCCCAAGTTCTGTGGTGAAGAGTACTTTCATTATCATAATCATGCTATCTCATTTCTCTGTTTCCTAATCTATATAATTATAATATGCAGGTTTCTCGAAATTGCGATAACATATTTCCCAGCTTAGCAAATGTATTCTACTTATGGGGACATGGGCCGGTTTTGTGGACCAGTTTCTCCCTCATGCTTATCCCCATTAGTTTTCAGATGTTAAGATGTTTGCCCCATTAGTTAATTGAGTTTAAGCCCCAGTTCTACGTCAATATTTAGACCTTTCGTGCTATTTAGGTGTCGATTTTTTCCCTGGCGAACGATAATGAGCCTACAGTATAATGTTGGAAGAATCGGCCTTCGGCCGGGACATTTTTCTACCGAAAAATGTACAAATTAATCTAGAAGGGGGATCTACAGTAATGGATTTTTTTTTTTTTTTTAATTTGATGGAGGTCTAGGGAGGAAACTAGAAAAACAATGAATACATGCAAACATTGCCCAAAAAGTGAACCAATCACTATATTCAGACGCCTCTAAAGGCTTTTTCTCTTGTCTGTTTGAGGGGTGCTTGATTAGTCCTACAACCGAACGTTCTCATTATCTGCCCATTATATTTTCCTCTGCCCTTTCACTTGGCCTTCGTAAGTAATCATCTCACATATTTTGTTGCATTTGATCCGTATATTTTTCACATCTTTCTCAATGTCATAGAAAGTGTGCCTATTTACACATTCGTTTTTTCTTACGGTTCTAGGTCAACTGGTTCCAGAATTTTAATAGCTTCCCGAAAACTAGCCCATGACAACAAATGCTTAAATCAGACATAGGCCAATAAAACAACTTATCCATCATTTAGCTAGAACATATAATGTCAAGCAAACTATTTATGGAATATAAATAATGTTGAGTAGAACATTGATCTCAATCCTATCACGCTATAATTAAACCTAACGAAACCTATTATAATCTAACTAAAACAAAACTAAGCTAAAGTAGCCTATTTTGACCTACTCTAACTTACCCTAAGCTAAATTGAACTATCAGAATATAACCTAACCTACTTCTTTTTTGGATTCTGAGTATATGACTGGGAGTATTATTCTTGGACCGGACATTGAAGGATGCCATAAGTTACGGCGGCGAGGTGAGAGACAGTAGTCATTAACGGCTTGTACAGTCGGCCAAATAAGTGAATCCGCGGCACCAAGTATATTTCGACCAATAATTAGTATCAGCACTATCTAAGCATTACTTCATCGTTTCGAGTGATATACAAACATGTTCCTATCTCTACACACCCTATTCAACATCTGACAGACATTAATAGAGCAAACAACGAACAAAACGTAATGACAGCGGAGACACGACTTTTTTGGCCAACTATACCTTGTTAAAATGAACGTTAAAAAGTTGACAACGAATCAACTTACCATTTGAGTAAGAGCTCATTTTTGACAATGTTTCGCAGATACCCATTGACTTTTTCCTTGCCTACAACTTTATAACTTCCTCGGAAAAAAAAACTAGACAATCACACATTATAATACCCTGTAATTACTATACCGGAGTTTAGGATACGATGTTCAGAGGGAGATAAGGCGCCATAATGTTATAAGTATCTTAGCCCTGATTGTTATATTACTGCGGAAACAATGGTTTTCATGGGGATAGTTCTTGTTCTATTGTCCAGGGAGGTACAGTCGCGCTAATAAGTGATGTCTCGGCACCAAGTATATTTTGATCAATAATTGGTATATATAAGCAATATCTAAGCTTCATTTCTTCATATCCAGTGAAATATACAAACTTGTTCCTACACTTACCCACCCTATTCAACATCTGACAGACATTAATACAGCACAGAGCAAGCCAAACATAATGACAGCTGGGACATGACTTATTAGCGCGATCGTACGTACAGTCAAGAGCATAAATGGCGACGTACTCATTTGAATCAGTATCGATCGTAAACGAGACAATACAATGCTTTTTTTATAGCCCAGAATTTTCAGATGCTCTTTATTTCAGTTTAATTAAAAAAAAAAAAAAAAAAAAAAAAAAAAAAAAAAAAAAAATTTTTTTTTTTGGTTTACTCACGCTTGTTCTACTGCTGTCTGCAATAAGAAGGATGTGTTTAAACGATACCGTCTCCTTTGAAATCAAGAACCTCGTACTTATGTTTCTGCCCCGAATCAAGCAAATCTGTTATTCGACTCACCAAAAACTCTTTCATCAATATTAAATGCTTTATACTTTCCAACTCTAGCTCTTCCCAAGCTTTCCGGTAAATAGCCAAAAACCTCTCCAACAATATTACTTGCTCATATTTCCCTCCTTTTTTCCACTCAGACGGCACCAGCCACGTCTTCCCCTGACAAAGCTGAACTCTTCCCTCAAACCTTCATTAAAAAAGTGTCCGCATTTGTGACCCTTCTCTTTTCTTCTTCTTCTTCTTTACTCACTGCCACCTCCCTACCTCACTCAAAATATTTCTTACAGATATTTCACCAATTTTATTTCTATGGCCCCCACATTCCCCCAGCCAGCGCGGATAAATTCCCCTGTGTCGTGCCTATTGATTGGAATGCAATTTCCATTCCGTTCATTTTTCAATAGACTCTTCTTTCTGTTAGGTGTCTTTGTTTATATTATTTCCTCGGTGCGATAGAGTCCTTTGTTAAAGTATTTTTTCTTTTTCTTAAGTAGATACGTGGATGTATTTCGTGTGAAGGAACAGATACATGAAACAACCAATGTACGTTACCGCATACTGTACATCTAAAAATATATGTTTTTTGTTTCTCGGTAAATTGGCCAATATATCTACACATACTCCTATATGTTTATTAAATTAACACACACACACACACACACATACTGTGTGTGTATATATATATACACAGTATATATATATATATACCTTTTGATGTGTTCGCCACTCTTCTAGCGGCACCAAGGAGCGCGACGCCCCTCGTAATCCTTTGTAATGATTAAAAAACAAAAAAACTTTGCATCTATATACATACTTTGTAAGACGCACACACATTCTTCTACACATATTAAGTACTTAAATGGTTATCATACATTATCATTTTATTTTGTGAATAAGCATTAGATACCATAATCAACGTCACCTAACCGCAGCCCCCACGAGCTGACAACAGCAATACTACAGGTGGAATTTACACAGCAATACTACAGTTGGAGTTCACACAGCAATACTACAGGTGGAGTTCACACAGCAATACTACAGGTGGAGTTCACACAGCAATACTACAGGTGGAGTTCACATAGCAATACTACAGTTGGAGTTAATACAGCAATACTACAGCTGGAGTTCACATAGCAATACTACAGGTGGAGTTCACACAGCAATACTACAGGTGGAGTTCACATAGCAATACTACAGTTGGAGTTCACACAGCAATACTACAGGTGGAGTTCACACAGCAATACTACAGTTGGAGTTCATACAGCAATACTACAGCTGGAGTTCACATAGCAATACTACAGGTGGAGTTCATACAGCAATACTACAGTTGGAGTTCACATATCAATACTACAGTTGGAGTTCATACAGCAATACTACAGTTGGAGTTCACACAGCAATACTACAGCTGGAGTTCACATAGCAATACTACAGTTGGAGTTCACATAGCAATACTACAGTTGGAGTTCACATAGCAATACTACAGGTGGAGTTCACATAGCAATACTACAGGTGGAGTTCACATAGCAATACTACAGGTGGAGTTCACATAGCAATACTACAGGTGGAGTTCACACAGCAATACTACAGGTGGAGTTCACACAGCAATACTACAGGTGGAGTTCACACAGCAATACTACAGGTGGAGTTCACATAGCAATACTACAGTTGGAGTTCATACAGCAATAATACAGCTGGAGTTCACATAGCAATACTACAGTTGGAGTTCACATAGCAATACTACAGGTGGAGTTCACATAGCAATACTACAGGTGGAGTTCACACAGCAATACTACAGGTGGAGTTCACATAGCAATACTACAGTTGGAGTTCATACAGCAATACTACAGCTGGAGTTCACATAGCAATACTACAGCTGGAGTTCACATAGCAATACTAAAGTTGGAGTTCACATAGCAATACTACAGCTGGAGTTCACATAGCAATACTACAGCTGGAGTTCACATAGCAATACTACAGGTGGAGTTCACACAGCAATACTACAGGTGGAGTTCACATAGCAATACTACAGGTGGAGTTCACACAGCAATACTACAGGTGGAGTTCACACAGCAATACTACAGTTGGAGTTCACACAGCAATACTACAGGTGGAGTTCACACAACAATACTACAGGTGGAGTTCACACAGCAATACTACAGGTGGAGTTCACACAGCACTACTACAGGTGGAGTTCACATAGCAATACTACAGCTGGAATTTACACAGCAATACTACAGATGGAGTTCACACAGCAATACTACAGCTGGAATTTACACAGCAATACTACAGATGGAGTTCAAATAGCAATACTACAGCTGGAGTTCACATAGCAATACTACAGGTGGAGTTCACATAGCAATACTACAGGTGGAGTTCACATAGCAATACTACAGGTGGAGTTCACACAGCAATACTACAGGTGGAGTTCACACAGCAATACTACAGGTGGAGTTCACACAGCAATGCTACAGCTGGAGTTCACACAGCAATACTACAGGTGGAGTTCACACAGCAATACTACAGGTAGAGTTCACACAACAATACTACAGGTGGAGTTCACACAGCAATACTACCAGGTAGAGTTCACACAGCAATACTACAGGTAGAGTTCACACAGCAATACTACAGGTGGAGTTCACACAGCAATACTACAGCTGGAGTTCACACAGCAATACTACAGCTGGAGTTCACACAGCAATACTACAGCTGGAGTTTACACAGCAATACTACAGATGGAGTTCACACAGCAATACTACAGGTGGAGTTCACACAGCAATACTACAGGTGGAGTTCACACAGCAATACTACAGGTGGAGTTCACACAGCAATACTACAGGTGGAGTTCACACAGCAATACTACAGCTGGAGTTTACACAGCAATACTACAGGTGGAGTTCACACAGCAATACTACAGGTGGAGTTCACACAGCAATACTACAGGTAGAGTTCACACAGCAATACTACAGGTAGAGTTCATACAGCAATACTACATCTGGAGTTCACACAGTAATACTACAGGTGGATTTCACACAGCAATACTACGGGCTGATTTCACATAGCAATACCACGGGCCGGGTCCATACATCAGCCTAGCCCCCCCAATAAAACTCCTCGGTTCATGGTTGACTTCGGCCCACCCTCCCGTCGATGACAATTTACCAACGGTCTGGTAATAAAATACGTCGGTCTATCACGCCCGACGCTGATGGATAATGCTCCGGTGAAAAATGACACGGGCGGCTGAGTGGGCGTACAATGGTGCACGATAGGGGTGGGGCGGAGGGTGGGTGGGGGTGTTGTGGGTATGCTGTGGGTATGTTGTAGGTGTGTTGTAGGTATGCTATGGGAGCGTTGTGAGTGTGTTGTGGGTGGATTGTAGGAGTGTTGTGGGTGTGGGTCCGATTGCAAGAGAGTGTATCATAGTGGGTGCTTGATATAATTGGTGATCATAATTATCTGTGGTGCTAGGACGAAGACGCGGTAGAGCTGATAAGAGTGTGCTATTGACCCCTTCTATACCGGCGACGTAATTATTTGTTTGACTTCAGCTACATTTAAACAATTATATGAAGCTTAGGAAGGATATATGGTAGCTAAAAGGATTACTTGAGATAGTGTGTAGCCTTATAAATGGTAGACGTCTTTCTTAAGTCGAATACTATCGTGTAATAGTAGCCAGAATAAAATTAAAAGGACGGCACCGGCACTGAAAGGGTTAATGGTGAGCGTGACTGTAGTGGCATGTTAGTGATGATGGATATATATTATGTGTAGTGAGAGAGTAATGGTTCAGTAATGGGAACAATGGTAGTAATATTAATGGTTAGATATGTCTGGTAGTAGGCCTATACGCCCTGTTTGTTGTTAGCTGCAAGAACGAAATAAATGCTTGGACAACTTTATTCAGACAATCCCTTGCTGTAAGCATTTTGCCATATGATATAAATTTTCTATAACAACAAATAATATGAAACTGTCTTGGTAGCGTAATGCTTAGTGCGCCGAATTTCGGTGTGAGTATCCTGGGTTCGAGTCCTTGGAGTACCACGTACATGTATTCATTAGTGTCATTGATTTTATTAATTAGGGTTACTTGGTGGGTTGGTGAATAAATAAGAAATTATATTATTATTTTGTTTTTATATATATGTTTTTACTTAGCCAAGTAAAATACATTTGCTATACATATGCTATAATTCAATGAGTGATATTGTCTGAGCCTTTTGTAAGTATTACTTTCATATAAAGGCACCTTGACAATAGTACTATATTAACTCTCCTAACTCTCTCCTTCCCCCACCACCCCCGCACACCACGCCACCCCAGAACCCCAATATGTGAGTAGCCAATATCGTAGTTGTTGATGTTGGTTCCCAGAATAGCGTAACATTTTCGTGATCATTGCCGCCGACACAGTGAGGCAATCAGCTGTATTGAGCTGCGTCACTCATCTTGGAAGGGGGGGGGGGGGTGCGGCAAACGATAACGGATAATCTTTAAGAGGAGATATATTGTTATTATTATCAACTCTGCGAAAGCGGAGTGGTATCGTGCACAAAGATCTCACCCGTATAATGTGCACCACCAGTCAGCTCGTCCGTCGTTGGACTGATACTCTTTAACTCGTAAACTGCAAAACTATGGTAGTTCAAACCCTCCCGCATAAGCGAAAGTATTTGGTTCTATTCTGACGAAAATCATCATAGTACCATATATATAATTATTACTTATCCATATGCGCCTATTGGATTTAATATGAACACATGAACATTTAAGAGCAATATTATTGCCGCCTGGTCGTATCATGGTATATGCTCCCTCTCCGAGCTGTAGAGACACGGAGGCTTTGCACTAGAAGTCTCTCTGTTGCAAGGAGCTCTAGCTGCCTCGCCCGTGTTAAAGAGCCCACGTGAGGGAAATTCGCGCCGAAAATTACCCGATAAAAGGGGGCGTATAAGGAAAAATAGCTGATAAATAAGAAGGGGGGAAAAGGGGGAGGGGGGGGGGACACATATGTAGGAGTGGTAGCAAGTAATGGATAATTATTTCACCTAATCACAAATTGCTTTGTTTTGAGTGACAGTTTTTTTTTTTTTTTTTTTTTTTATGCTCTGGATCTATTGAGAATGGTCGCAATGCACCAGAAAAAACATCTATTGAGGACTGTCACCATTTATGGGTTAAGGAGAGATATTTTGTTGTTATTATGATTATATTATTATTATTATTATTATTATTATTATTATTATTATTATTTATACATTTATTTATTTTTCCCTCTAGACTGCCATCAAGTTTTAAGAAATACCCACAAGACCCGAGATACTTTTTTACAGTGAAGCAATCAGCTGTATTGAGCCGCGTCACTCATCTGGTGGGACAAACGATAACCGAGTCTCTTATTGTTTACTCTCTTTTGGAAATATATTATTATTATTATTATTATTATTAGTATTATGTTTTATATAATTATTAGTAGTAGTATTGTTATTATTATTATTATTTTGGTATGTATTTATTTACTTTGATTTTAATTTTCATTCCTAAACTTATATTAAGCTTTACAAAATAACCACAATACCCACTCCCTACCCTCCCTTCGAGATAAATTTGTGCATTTTTCGATAGAAAAGGCCCCGGCCAAAGCCAATTCCTCTTGATTTGCAGACTCACTATCGCTCGTCAGGAAAAACAAATCGAGACCTTGATGACACGAACAGTTTTGAAATTGACAATGACATGGGCCGAAAGATCCTAAGATAGCCAAACTAATGGAACGAAAGTCATATTATATCAAAACTAATGGGGCTAAACATGCGGGAGAAGGGGTCCATATAAGTGAAAATATACCCTTAAATAAACCCTGTCACTCCCCAAATGTATTTTTTATTTGCCGTCACCACCGTTTATGATTAGTGTAGGGGAGACTGCCCGTTTGTTTGGTCTATTAATTCATCTATTCATATATTTGTTTAGTTTCCTCCCTAGACCTCCATCAAGCTTAGAAAAACCCCCCCTAGACCCTCCTTCAAGATAAATTTGTACATTTTGCGGTAGAACATTTTCAACGGCCGAAGGCCGGTTCCTCTTAAAATTGCAGGCTCGCTATCGCTCGCCAGGATATAATCGAAACCTAAATGGCACGAAAGGGCTTAAAATTCACAACGAAATGGGCCGAAAGGTGTTAAAATCGTCAAACTAGTGGGCCGAACGTCTTATAATCTCAAAACTAGCGGGGCTAAACATTAGGGAGAAGGGGGTTCAGAAAAACGGTCTTCCTCCTCTTAAGAGAAAATTATATTGAACGATTCCTTGAACACTAATCTTCTGTTCATTCTGTTTTAGGTCCGTATTTTTTTCTTGTATACTTACTTATCAATTGCCATCACCATATGTGCTCAGTCAGGAGAAAGTAACATTGAATAATTCCTTGGAAACTAATCTTCCATTCATTGGGTTTTCCTGTCCTTATGCCTGATCTAGCTAACCTAAACTAATTCAATATGTTGATTGTTTATTTACCGCCACCACTGTTTATGATCAGTTAAGTTAAAATTATATTGAGCAATTATTGCAATAATTAAGCAATTAATAACAATTAAGCAATATTGTTACCCTGTCATTATTTCTATACTAGTTTAACCTGTACCTACCTTACCTAACCAAATTTAATGGCTTGTTGTGTCTAGTTTATCAATACAATATCCAACTTAGCGTAAACTTACTTTACCAAACCTAATACAATTGCGTACCTTACCTAGTGTAAAAAATATATATTTATAATAATAAACATATGTAATATAAAATCACACTTATAAATAACCTGAATCAATGTTATTGTAAGCGTATTAATAAGATCATATCCCAAGTTAGATAACCTACATATAGATAAACTTGCTTAGATTTATCATAAAGCAAATATGATTCTAATATAAATGACCCGAAGATTACCCTAGGGAGAGCTGCTTCGACCACAAGGTCATTCGTGGTCAGGAATTTCTGGACAATTTTGGAAGGCGCAATTACTATGACACACTGTCGAACAATTGTGAAAGTTCATTTTGGCTATCATTAGACGATTTTATACGGCTTAGGATGTATCTGTGGGAATTAAAAGGGTAAGGACTATCTCTCCCTTAACCCTCTGAGTTCCATATACCCTAATTCCTAATCTGAATGAAAGTTATCTAATAATAGCCGGAACACAGAAAGGAAATGCGTATTAATCCCTACTGTACCGGCGACATCCTTTTTATTTTATTCTGGCTACTACTAATCGATTTTATTTAGTTCAGGAAGGATCTCTAGCAATAATAAAGCTTCGAACTATCTCAATCAACCCTTTTAACTACCACAGATCGTTCCTAAATTGCATAAAATCATCTGAATATAGCTAGAATAAAATATACCACACGTCGCTGGTACAGGAAGGGTTAACAACTTGAAAGGATTAATGCTCACCGTCTAATTTATATCATTAGGAGGTGTTCAGGTATTTATGACCACGACTGTACACGGTGGCGCTAATAAGTCATGTCTCAACTGCCATTACGTTTGGCTCGATCTGTGCTGTATTAATGTCTGTCAGATGTTGAATAGGATGGGTAAGTGTAGGAACATGTTGGTATATCTCACTCAAAAAGAAGAAATAATTTGTAAATATTGCTGATACCAATTATTGATAAAAACATAATGGGTGCCGAGATAACACTTATTAGGCCGATTTTACATTTTCAATACATTTCTTTCAACTTATTCAACACCTTTTTTGTGACTAAAATATCAACATTGATTAAAATCAATATTGCTTGATGAAATCCGGTTTCATTAATTTGAACTGTTTTTCATGGATCGGACTTGATTAAAATGAATAGTTCTCCATGTAGCGTCAAATTTACATCAGAGAGAGAGAGAGAGAGAGAGAGAGAGAGAGAGAGAGAGAGAGAGAGAGAGTGTGAGAGTGAGTGTGTGTGTGTGCGTGCGTGGATATGTGTGTGTGTGTGCGTGCGCGTGCGTGGATATATCTGTGTGTGTGTGTGTGTGTGTGTGTGTGTGTGTGTGTGTGTGTGTGTGTGTGTGTGTGTGTGTGTGCGCGCGTGCGCTTACGTGCGTTCGGATGAAAACGACAGAGATAATATTCAATAAATATTAACATCGACTTTTATGAACAGATACTCTAAAAACACAATTCGTCAGAGTGAATGTTATGGGGTGGATTTAGATAGACACATCATCCATTTTAACACCACGTTTTTCTACATTCTGCTATATGGTGGGAAATGGATATGGAATTGGCAGTCTATATCGCAGAATTATTATATAAAACTACATCCACCAGCGCTAGAAATAGGGTAATAAACACCTCTATTACGATCAACACCTATTGCATTGTTAACATTGACAATACATTCACCAACACACTCATCATCATCACCACCATCGCTATCACAACCAATCCAATCACCACCGTTACGATCTTCACCACTACTACCACTAGCACCAATATCAACAAAATAATAAAAAAAAACATCATCAGTATCACCACCACCACCACTAGTACCAATGTCACCAATTATTTTAATATAATAAGCAACACCGTCATTATCACCACCAACACAGCAATAACACCGTCATCACCAATATAATAACAATCACCACCACGACACTCATCATCACCCCCACTATAACACCAATATCCCCTACATCACCACCAACACAGCAATAACACCGTCATCACCAATATAATAACAATCACCACCACGACACTCATCATCACCCCCACTATAACACCAATATCACCTACATAATAAACACCACCAACACAGCAATAACACCGTTATCACCAATATAATAACAATCACCACCACGACACTCATCATCACCCCCACTATAACACCAATATCACCTACATAATAAACACCACCAACACAGCAATAACACCGTTATCACCAATATAATAACAATCACCACCACGACACTCATCATCACCCCCCACTATAACACCAATATCACCTACATAATAAACACCACCAACACAGCAATAACACCGTTATCACCAATATAATAACAATCACCACCACGACACTCATCATCACCCCCACTATAACACCAATATCACCTACATAATAAACACCACCAACACAGCAATAACACCGTTATCACCAATATAATAACAATCACCACCACGACACTCATCATCACCCCCACTATAACACCAATATCACCTACATAATAAACACCACCAACACAGCAATAACACCGTTATCACCAATATAATAACAATCACCACCACGACACTCATCATCACCCCCACTATAACACCAATATCACCTACATAATAAACACCACCAACACAGCAATAACACCGTTATCACCAATATAATAACAATCACCACCACGACACTCATCATCACCCCCACTATAACACCAATATCACCTACATAATAAACACCACCAACACAGCAATAACACCGTTATCACCAATATAATAACAATCACCACCACGACACTCATCACCCCCACTATAACACCAATATCACCTACATAATAAACACCACCAACACAGCAATAACACCGTTATCACCAATATAATAACAATCACCACCACGACACTCATCATCACCCCCACTATAACACCAATATCACCTACATAATAAACACCACCAACACAGCAATAACACCGTTATCACCAATATAATAACAATCACCACCACGACACTCATCATCACCCCCACTATAACACCAATATCACCTACATAATAAACACCACCAACACAGCAATAACACCGTTATCACCAATATAATAACAATCACCACCACGACACTCATCATCACCCCCACTATAACACCAATATCACCTACATAATAAACACCACCAACACAGCAATAACACCGTTATCACCAATATAATAACAATCACCACCACGACACTCATCATCACCCCCACTATAACACCAATATCACCTACATAATAAACACCACCAACACAGCAATAACACCGTTATCACCAATATAATAACAATCACCACCACGCCACTCATCATCACCCCACTATAACACCAATATCACCTACATAATAAACACCACCAACACAGCAATAACACCGTTATCACCAATATAATAACAATCACCACCACGACACTCATCATCACCCCCACTATAACACCAATATCACCTACATAATAAACACCACCAACACAGCAATAACACCGTTATCACCAATATAATAACAATCACCACCACGACACTCATCATCACCCCCACTATAACACCAATATCACCTACATAATAAACACCACCAACACAGCAATAACACCGTTATCACCAATATAATAACAATCACCACCACGACACTCATCATCACCCCCACTATAACACCAATATCACCTACATAATAAACACCACCAACACAGCAATAACACCGTTATCACCAATATAATAACAATCACCACCACGACACTCATCATCACCCCCACTATAACACCAATATCACCTACATAATAAACACCACCAACACAGCAATAACACCGTTATCACCAATATAATAACAATCACCACCACGACACTCATCATCACCACTATAACACCAATATCACCTACATAATAAACACCACCAACACAGCAATAACACCGTTATCACCAATATAATAACAATCACCACCACGACACTCATCATCACCCCCACTATAACACCAATATCACCTACATAATAAACACCACCAACACAGCAATAACACCGTTATCACCAATATAATAACAATCACCACCACGACATCATCATCACCCCCACTATAACACCAATATCACCTACATAATAAACACCACCAACACAGCAATAACACCGTTATCACCAATATAATAACAATCACCACCACGACACTCATCATCACCCCCACTATAACACCAATATCACCTACATAATAAACACCACCAACACAACCACCCCCATCACCACCACCACAATCACCACCACGACACTCATCATCACCCCCACTATAACACCAATATCACCTACATAATAAACACCATCACCACCCCCACAATTAGCACCACACCAATCATCATTATCACCACTAGCACCAGTATCATCACCACCCCACCAAATAACTCCATCATCATAATGACCACAATCACCAATATTACACTATATTACAGTATACTATAATTACGGAAAAATTAACGGTAGAAAAATGTTCCAGTCGAAGGTTGGTTCCTTCTAAATTACAGGCTTGCTGTCTTTCACCAGGAAAACAAATAGACACCTAAACAAATAGACACCTAAACGACACGCAAGGTTTTAATATTGGCAAAGAAATGTGGATAAATACCTTAAAAATGCCAAACTAATGGGGCGAACGTTATACAATTTCAAAACTACAGGGGCTAAACATGAGGGAAAAGTGGGTCCATTTAAAAAAAAAAAAAAATCCATTAAGAGTGTTCCGTAATTTCTTGGAGGACTACAAAGTTTCAGTCTAACGTTAACATGTTTTTCCTAAGTGAATAAAAGCGTCATATAGATGTTAAAGCCACTGCCAGGACTCGAACTTGATTATATACTACACCTTTACCAACTCAGCAGAAGTGTAATATATCATCCTGATTGACAATGGTTCGAGTCCTGGCCGGGGCTTCAGTATGTGTTCATATAGCTCACGCGTAATTTTGAAATAAACTACACAAAAATCATCATATGATTCAATGCAATATATTAGTTACACAAACCACTATCCCTCCACAATTGTAAAACAGAAAATATTCAATTATTGGTAGTTTGAAGAATTTAGCAAACTATATATGGCAGATACAAATTATCTCAATATATAATAGTTGTATAGAAGCTGATATCAGCAATTACAAGTAGGATAAAACAACAATAACATTGAGTCGTATCCCAAATTACAGGTCAGATGGGGTTAAGCTAAGTTAGACACACTCAGGTCAGGTCAGGTGAAGATATTGAGGGATAAGTCATTACAACGGTACCTCGTATAAATTTTTTGAAGTGTTGATAGGGGAGAAGGGGTGTGTTGGTGAGCGTGGAAGCTGTTGAAGTGGTTTTGTTATGTGTGTTATTAGTCTGTATACGTCGTCAAGATGCCCCCCGACTGGGTGCGGGCATATGAAACACACTAGAACGTACTACTACACCCACTAAATATATCCGCCTTGAATGAGATCGAACCCAGGTCTAGTAAACTCACACGTGCTGCGGCGCTAGCCACTCGGCTGCCGCAGCTATGATAAGCTAGGGTAATTACATAAGAACAAGTTAGGTTATTGTACTATCATCCAAAAAATTCCCTCACCCCTTTTATCCGATATTCATAACAATAAAAACAGGTCGACATAGGAAAGTAGGCAGCGTGTGGAAACGAGAGCAAAACACGCGAGGGGTAAAATGGAAAATGGTTCTCGTTTGTGACAATCAATTTCATTTTCCCCCTCCTAAACCGGCTTTCATTCGGATATTAAATTGGTCCATGAAACAAAAATGCGACGGGTAAATGCGGAACCCTGTGTAGCACTTTGGGTGTTGCTGCTAACTCACTCATATTCTCTCTCTCATTCTCTCTCTCTCTCTCTCTCTCTCTCTCTCTCTCTCTCTCTCTCTCTCACAAACGTGCACTAATACACAATTCCACAGAGGATCATGTTTTAAAGTTACAAATGTTAATGTTGTGAATGGACAGTATGACTCTCTCTCTCTCTATTTTGTTCTCTCTCTCTCTCTCTCTCTCTCTCTCTTCTTTTCTATACTTTCCTTCAACTTTCCTTTTCTATCGGATATGGCATTTCTACTAGAATTAAGACCTGACCACCTCGTTTGGATCGTAAGGTCTGTGTGGCCAGTATATCTATGTAAATATATGTACATCTATGTAAATATCTCTCTCTCTCTCTCTCTCCCTCTCTCCTACATTTCAATTTGCCAATTTACAACTCGATCACGACAAACAGTTAAATAAAAAGCAATACATGATAGCGTTGAGGCATCAAGCCCCCCAAACGATTACCTCAACGCATACAGTATATTAACACATACCGTATACAGTGTATTAATAAACACAAATATTACATGTGTCATGAATGTTAGAACGTGAACATTATTACGAATTGATTACTTTATTAATCATAACTTTGGCTAACGAGAATGAGTGTTTTTATTTCGACAGTTTCTTTGTGAGAATAACGGTGAGTTTGTCTTTATAAAAATGCATTTTAGGCATTTACTCACATTCATTAAACAGTACTGTATGTTCACTTCAGTAATTGCTTTTGGCTCCAGCTGTCTGCATATAACTTTGAATGACGTGTAATTAATCAGGAGAAAATATATAACCGTGCAATGCATCATCCAAACTGTAATAGCTACGTGTGTTGATAAAACGTCAACTATTGCAATAACATTTGCACTACTCAATGTCACATGATATCTGTATATCTATCTATCTAACTATCTATCTATCTATCCACTATATATATATGTATATATATATATATATATATATATATATATATATATATATATATACAGTATATATACATATATACAGTATATGACATCGGTGAGTTGACCTCCAGGTTATCCTATTTTCAGCAGAAATAATGAGGCAAGAAACAAAAAGAACGCCGTAGTATAGATTGATTTCCAATGGTCCTTTTCACAATATTTCGGACGAAGCGTCTATCTTCAGGTATAGCACATATTATAAAATTTGAAATTTAATATAAGTTACTTAATAAAATATAATCCTATTTCCAAGCCATATAATTATATGTAATAACAAATCTAACATAATATTTACATATAAACGAGAAAGAATACGACGAAAAAAGCTAATCCAAATGGAAACTTACAAAGTACACTAGCATTTACTAAGTACACACACATTAAATGATATATATTATTTATTATGTGTGTATTATGTGTTTGTATATACACTCTCTCTCTCTCTCTCTCTCTCTCTCTATATATATATATATATATATATATATATATATATATATATATATATATACATACATATACAGGGTGTTTTAAAACAACACTGCCAGACCTCATCTGCTAATTAGTAAATACAATAACGAAGAAGATTATCTAAGGACAAAATGCAAAATAATATACCATTAATGATTTAAACCGCATAGAGTAAAATAATTAGTGACACCCAGGTATGAGCTATAATCCGAACACGGGCTAGTGTCCCCCCTCCCCCCCAAATAGCCTACCTCTTGCCTCCCATCCCAGTTCGAGGAAGCCATGGTGCTATCTTCTTCTGTCATAGTGATTTTATTTACCTTATAATATCACATCAATATGGATTGTCGTTATTTAGGTGTGTCTCTGCCTTTGTTATTTTATACTCGTTAAGTCCAAGTGACGTAAATTGTTTGTTTTGGGTACCATTAGATGATTTTAAATATTCATTAGTGAACACCGTATACTTGTATGTCTACAGCTATGTAAAATCGTCAAACTTCAACGATAAAACTGATAGACATATTTCGTTAGTACTCTGTGATAATAGTAACGTAATGAGGTATTTGTATTGAAACAGTAAATTGCGCAGGAACAATTTTTTCCCATTCAAACAGTTTCACGAACGATTAAATTACCTATAGCAGTGTTCGGATACCTGACCCAGATTTGAGATTTTTTATTTTACCTCTTGGTCATCGTTACAAATGGTGCATCTCTTTTTATGCTACTTGGATTATAATACTTAGCAGTTTTCTTCTAATTGCAAAATATCATTACCAATTTTATGTTACTTTGATTTTGTAATTATTCATATGTGATTAGGTCATTAGATATCTCCTCTTTACCTTTTTTACTTGGTAATCATTCATATTATGTATCATATGTTTTGTGCTGAGCTCAGAACCCTGTTTTGCTACATTTCTAAATAACCATTTATCTCCGTTACAATATATTTTTGGTAAAAATAGAATAAAAATATGTGTATTATATATTTTTATCAATGTGGTCGTCATACTCTGGCAGTGTTGTTTTAAAACACCCTGTATATATATATATATATATATATATATATATATATATATACATATATATATATATAGATATATATAGATATATACAGTATATATACATATATATATTCTCTACCTTACTCTTCTCTTACTCTAAAACAGGTCCTCACTCTTACTCCCAACAATAATATATCCTAGAAACTTTAATTTTGGGGACAGAATGTAATCAGTGTGTTGACTGATACTCCCAAGAAGTTTACCAGGTACGGCCGACTCCTTTAATTTGATTCTGCTCATCTTATTAATAGGTCAGGTGTGAGTGTGTGTGTGTGTTAATATTATTTGTTATTCTGGCTTACATAGAGCTGTTTAATTTTTGTATATATATATATATATATTCAGTATATACATATATATTCCATTTACCCTCCTAATCTGAACAAAATCGCCATAAATTAACTATTATAAATTGTCCAAACTTCTTATGCCTCAAGGGGTTAACGTGTACCTACTGTTGGCAACATGAATTGGCAACCACTCTATTTGTTCTATATTGTACAGACAATGCTGACAGTGTAGAACTAATCCTGATGTACCCAGTTTGTACTATGGAGGAGCCTGGACTGTCAAATATTATAGGTATAAAAGAGGTAACTAAAGTGTCCATATTAAAAATATATTTTGACGGTAACAAACCCATTTAATACTTGGATAGAAAGGTATATCACTATCAATATGCCCAATGATCTTATATATTTTGTGTTCATACATCATTATATACCCTTGACATTTTAGAGTGTGTGTGTGTGGGTGTGTGTGGGTGGGTGGGGGTGGGGGGGGGGGGTGAAGGGAGCCTGGTGGACTACGCTGAATTATCTTTGGAATGTTTATTACTGCCAGGGGAGAGAACGTTGGCTACTACCTTGGTTATTACACTATTTCCAAAAGATAATATGTATATATATAATATATATATATATATATATATATATATATATATATATATATATATATATATATATATATACAGTATATATATCAACTAAACCGATTTTATTGTTTTCAATAAAACAGTGTTTTTGATTGTTTGCTACGCTCAAAGCTATTGTATAAATTGTTGACAAATATTATAAGACACGTATTTGATTATTTCACTTCGGTACCTTGCAAAATGTTGAATTTCTAGTTAAGATTTGATAAGGCACTACTCTCTGATCAACTCTTCATATCTCGAAGTCCAGATATATTGACCTATTTTATGTTATCACACGTAACTTGATGGTTACCTGTGTATTTAATACGTTTGATATGATGGCGATTATGTGTAGCTCTTACGTATTCATACCTCAAACCCAATAACTTCCGGAACAAATTTGATCCATAACACACCCTTGTTATTATGTATAAACTGTATTCACATATTTCGTTCTAGGATAATAAGTGGATAACGCAACATTACTCCTTTTTAACTAGGATAGTTTACAATATACTTATATGCTATAATATGTACTTTGTTCTAATGTCATCATGTTGTTGACTTGACCAATTGAACCTTGAGAGCTTCAGGCTATAAGGAAGGTGGAGCCGTAAGAAGGATTGGGGGACAGGGGAGGTAGGTAGAACGTAGGAAAGGTACCAGATACTTTCTCAAGGAAGCCCATTCAAACATAATCTTCATTACCAGGAGAGTTTGTGTAAGAAACCTTACCTGCAGGTAAATTAATATGAACGCTTTACACCTACGATAGCGTGATAAATGCGGAACATTAAATGCGCTCGGCTGCCGTGTGTGTGTGTGGGGGGGTGGATGAGCGTGTGTGTGTGTGTGTGTGTGTGGGGGGGGGGGGGGGGGGGGTGTCTGGGTGGGTGAGTGTGAGTGTATGTGTGCGTGTATTTGTGTGTGTGTGTGTATATTATACGTGTGCCAGAACGTCTTGGTATGGTCATTAGCGAGTCCCCAGGATGCAGAGGCACATTTGGCGACAGTCCTGAGCCGCCTCGCACTCCACACAGCTCTCTCCTGGATTACCGTTACTGGTGGTGGGTGGTGGTAGTGGTGGGTGGTGGTGGTGGGGGTGGGGGAAGTGGTGGTGGTGGACCTGGTGGTGGTGGGTGGTGGCGGTGGGGAGCCGGAACCTAATATATCCCCAGGAGCACCCGCCCTTGCTACTTGGTTCTACTTATATATACAGTATTTAATACTGTATATATATATATATATATATATATATATATATATATATATATATATATATATATAAACCTACCCCTCTTAGATATTTTTCCCTTTTGTCTGTGATGTAATCCTTTCACCTGACACATGGATCACCCCCTTTGTTCTGGGTTCCCTGTCTACCCCCCTGTCCTCTACGGTAGATCTATCAAAGGGCCTGGGTGGAAGTGAAAGGTTGTTGTTGTTGTGGTTGTAGGTATTGTTGGGGCTGACATTTTGCCCCGAGGCCGTCTAGTCAACGAGAAAGAGACCGGCTGATCAGAGACGGATACTCCTTGATTTCTCACTCCCAACCCATTGTTTTACGATTTTCAAAAGACAATGGCGAGGTGATGTGTATATATATATATATATAATAAACAAACCTCCGGAGTGTAAATAATAGGTAAAGAAGGTGAGAGGTATAGGTATTAAAGAAGGTGAGAGGTATAGGTATTAAAGAAGGTGAGAGGTATAGGTATTAAATAAATATACGATTGAATTTGGGATAGACTCGAGGCCTTAAGGAAAGGTTTTGTTTTGTCTAGACCCCTTTTCTCCCTAAGATTAGCCCCATTAGTTCTGATATTTTAGGATGTTCACCCCATTAATTTAGTGATTTTAGGACCTTTCGACCCATTTATTATAGATATTTGGATTGTCCGCTTTAGGCCATAGCTAGCCATCTACCAAACGAATTGGACAACAAAGTAGAACAGTCACTTATAAAAATTTGTGTTATATGCAATTATAACTATCTTGATTAATATTTTCATGAAACATGCTTTTCAACAAATAGTATATATGGTTTTCTAGTTGATGTATAGAACGTCATATTCATAAATTCGTTTCCAGTGATACATTCCATGATTAGAAGTAAATGAGATCCACCAATAGTTATGGGTGACTGTATATGCGGCTGCTATGAAGGCGCCTAATGTATTATACTATAGAGATAATAAAACTTTGGCTATGATACTGTATACACAACAAGGGTACCGAGCCCGTTATTACTACTAAGTCACGGAGTAGGACATAAGGAATCCCGGAGAGCGCCTATAAATCCTTTACGGAGTCGCTACGGTCGGGGTTCAGATGAACATAAAAAATCCCCAGGAAGATCGGTTCACAGAAGGTACAGGCACACCAAGAAAGACACGACAGTTCCTGGATATTATATAGGCTTTGTTTGTATGTCTTAACCCCGTATATACCGCCGACGTGCTTTTAACTTTATGCTGGCTACTATTAGGCTATTGCATTTAGTTTATAAAAGGCTTCCGGCAATAAAAAAGCTTCGAACTATTTCCCTTAACCCTTTTTTTACCTCAGATCCTTCTTAAACTGCACAAAATCATCTAAATCTAGAAAACAAGACGACACCGGTAACAGAAGGGGCTGATAATTTGTATTTACTTTTTACTAGAACGATATCAAATTTACTTTTTACTAGAACGATATCAAATTTACTTTTTACTAGAACGATATCAAACTTTCTTATGTAACGCACCTTCAAAAATTCAACTGTATTTTTTCTCGTTGGAAGTTGAAAGGTAAAATAAAACTGAACAAAACTAGCTGGATTATAAAATGTTTTGTTCATGTCAGGTAACGACGAATATGGAAAGATCTTATGGGAAAGGTATCCGTAGCTGATATTAACCCCTGGAGGATTATGACGCATTTTGACAGTAATTCTGGCTATCATTTGACGATTTTATTCGGAGTAGGAAGGGTATATGGAAGTCAGAGTGTTGATATATTTTTGTTTTCTTTTTTGTTTGGGGGGGGGCAGACTCTACCCATTTAATTCCCACAGATTCTTCCAAAGCTGCATGAATTATCTAATGATAGCCAGAATATGCGGTCAGAATGCGTCATAATCCTCAAGGGTAAAGGAGATAGAGCCTGATTCTTTAGGGTGACTATGCATTCATAAATTCCACACTAGGGCCAAAGTTAGAGTACATAGGAGAGTCGTAACGGAACGATCAACAGGGCTGTTAAGATGAGCCATGGACATTACTGCATGACTGTAACTTCTCTGCCGGGGGGAGGGGTATGGGAAGAGGGGGGAGGGGGATGGAGGGGAGAAGGAAAGGGGAGGGGAGGATGGAGGGGGGGGAAGGAAATGGAAGGGTGGAAGGAGAGGAAATAGGGGAAGGAAAAAGGATGGAAGAGGAATAGAAGCGGGGCACGAGGAGAGGGTGGGAGTGGGAGGGGAGGGGAAGATTTGAGTAAGATGGCAGTAATGGGTAGGGAAAACAAGGGAGTGAAAAGTGAGAGGATAGTGAAACAGAAAAATTAGATAATGCATGTCTCTAGATGGAAGGGAAATGAGAAGATACTATGGGATGAAAAGAATGGGAAGAGAATAGGAGGAGAGGATGGGAGTAATATGAAAGTGGGATGGGAAAACAGGACGGGAAATAGATATAAATTAGACACATGAAGCAAATGTGAAAGGTGAGAGCAAGGAACGTGAGTAAAATGGGAGATAAGAGAAGAGAATGAAAGGGAGGTGGAAGGGAAAGAAAGAAATTATAAGATAAGAAAGTATGGAAGTGTGATGATGGTGATGTGGGCGAGGAAGGAGTAGACGAATGAAGGGGGAATAGGGAAGAAAATAGATAGAAAGAATGACCGAGATGAAAGGAGAGAGAGAGAAAGATTTAATAATTTGAGTAAAAAAGATGAGTGCAACTAAAGTGGAGTTAATTAACCCCTTCTGTACCGGATACGTCTTATACATTTTATTCTACCTCTGTATAGACGATTTTAGTCAGCTTAAAAAAGGCCTCCTTTAAATAACCCTTTTTACTACCACAGATCCTTCTTAAGCTGCACAAAATCGTATAAATGTAGCTAGAAGAAAATACAAAAGATGTTGTCGGTAGAGAAGGGGTTAGTGAAGAGCATGTAGTGCAATAGTTTGTTGGTGTTGTTGTTGCAATAGTTTGTTTACATTTATTGCCTTTGCATTGTGTGTTGATCTTGAATAAAGACAATCTTCAGGGTACACATGCAGTACTATAGGTAATTGTGCAGGAGGGGTGAGACGTTTCTTATAATTGGTGTAATTAAGAAAGTTGAGCAGTAGAAGAAGCTATCTGCGAAACGTTGTCAATAAAGTGCTCCTCCTAAGATGGTGTTTTTTGTTATCCGTAATTAAGAAACTTTATATTTTGGAAAACATAAACATTGTCTCGGAAACTACAGCTATTTCAGTGGCTAGGCTTCGTATCCGCCATTCTCTCTACCACAGGTGGGTGAGTGAGGTTAAGGGGAGGCAGACCGTTTTTCTAGACCCCCTTCTCCCTAATGTTTAGCCCCACTAGTTTTGAAATTATAAGACGTTCGGCCCACTAGTTTGGCGATTTTAACACCTTTCCCCCCATTTAGTTGTCAATGTTAAGACCTTTCGTGCCATCTAGGTCTCAATTATTTCCTGGCGAGCGATAGCGAGCCTGGAATTTTAAGAGGAACCGGCCGGGACATTTTTCTACCGAAAAATGTACACATTTATCTTGAAGGGGGGTCTAGGGGGTGTTTTTCTAAGCTTGATGGAGGTCTAGGGAGGAAACTAAAAACAAATATATGAATAAATGAATTAATAGACCAAACAAACGGCCAGTCTCCCCTTAATTAAAAGCAAACACACGTCCACATACACGATCTTTCCCGAACACGCAACAATAACAGAGAATTAGCGAGCCAAAGAGAGTGAGGAGCCAGAGAAAGGAGGAGTAACCAACATGTACAGCCGGTATCACACGAGAGCTTTTATAGTCAACATTCGATGATCAAAAATTTTCCTGGTAACATGTCTGGAGTATTTGGCCCTGGTATCGGAAACTAGACTGATGATAGTTGAATTTGGGATATTAAATGTTGACCTCATAAGCTGCCAGACCAGTGTTGGGGATAAATGTTGGGGGAAAAAGTGCTCGTGTGATACCGGCTTAAGCACCAACACTCTTACAGCCTCAAGTGGCCAGCCATTAGCACCGGAAACTTGATGAGCAGAAGAGGGGGGGGGGGGGGGGGGGGGGGCAGGGCAGGTGCAGGTGTTAAGGGGAGACTGGCCGTTTGTTTGGTCTATTAATTCATGTTTTCATAAATTTGTTTAGTTTCCTCCCTAGACCTCCATCAAGCTTAGAAAAACACCCCGTAGACCCCCCCTTCAAGATAAATTTGTACATTTTTCGGTAGAAAAATTGCAGGCTCGCTATCGCTCGCCAGGAAATAATCGACACCTAAATGGCACGAAAGGTCTTAAAATTGACAACGAAATGGGGCGAAAGGTGTTAAAATCGCCAAACTAATTGGCCGAACGTCTTATAATCTCAAAACTAGTGGGGCTAAACATTAGGGAGAAGGGAGTCCAGAAAAACGGTCTTCCTCCCCTTAAGGAGAGGGAAGGTGAGAGGGGACGCTGTAAACATTGTGCTTTCGTATGTAATCAAAATGCTTCATTGAAATAAGTAATGGTCGCAATAAATACAGTAGACGTGCGGGCACGTTTTGCCCAAAATCAAAACGGCATACCCAACTCTGCGATGGGTTATCATCATCACTAATATTACCACCGGTAAAACCATATTTTGGACCTAAAATCATAACTATTGCACAAATTCAAAAAATATGTTTTGACTGACCGTCGCATTCACGCGGCGAATGTTCGTGTGAAAGAATGAAAACAGATTGTCAGGGAAGTTGGTAGAATGTGATACAATCGATGCGTTCAAAAAGGAGACTATACATTTATCTTGAGGAGGTGGAAGTAATATATATACAACACAATTGTAACATTAATATAAACAAAACAAAATAAAAATACAAACACACTAATTCTCAACTTCCTTCTTCCTATGCATTTCCAAAAATAATTAGTCTCGTTCTGTTAGGTCCTGTTTCTAACAAATGGAATTACGGTACGTTTCATGCCAATTCAAGGTCGGTGGAATGGAAGGTAGGGAGAGAGCGTTTTACTTTGCTATTCCTATCTTCCTCTTAATAAGAATTTCTGTGTTAGATTTAAGGGGGGATGAGCGTATATATTTCCTCATTTATATAACTTGTTATCCTTTTTTTCAGTTTCCTCCCTAGACCTCCATCAAGCTTAAAAAAATACCCCCCCCCCAAAAAAAAAAAAAAAAAAAAATCCAAGATAAATTTGTACAGTTTTCGATAGAACAAAGGTCCCGGCCGAAGCCCGGTTCCTCTTAAATAACAGGCTCGCTATCGCTCGCCAGGAAAATATCGATACCTAAATGACACGAAAAGTATCAATATTGACAAAGAAATGGGGCGAAAGGTCTTAAAATCGCCAAACTACTGGGCCGAACGTTCTAAAATCTGAAAACCAATAAGGCTAAACATGAGGAAGAATGGGGGAGCAAAAAACGGCCCATCACCCCTTAAGTCCGAACTGCCTAGTAGGGATCGTAAGGCCTGTGCAGTGTGTGTATTTAAGTAATCTATGTAACTCTCCCTGTTGTCCCCTCTGGTTTCTATTACCTGGGTGTTCTTACTCAACTCGCCCTGCTCTCTTCCTCCTCTTTATCACTGCAATTTTCGTGTCTCCCTCTTTTACTACTGCTCTCTCTCTCTCTCTCTCTCTCTTTGTCTGCTACAACATTATCAAATATTCAGTTTATTTTTACCCTCTCTGAATTGCAATGTTTCGTGTCTTAATCTTCTCCACCTTCCAGCATTTCCTTACAGATCCAGCTTAACTTTTCATTTTTGTCCTTTGTTCATATTTAAATTGCATGTCAGTCTATTGCAACATTGGGATCTTTCTAACATTTCCGTGCTAACATATAAATGGAGCCAACTTATACATTTAGGAAGTGCTTCTATGCATATGCTATTTGTTCTGTCTTTCACATAGGTTAGATCAGGTGTTCTTAAAGTAGTGCCTCAATACCCCCAGGGGGTATCGAAACCGGTTCTTGGGGGTATCCAAAAAGGCATCCTGGAAAATATTAAATTAATAATTTCGTGCACTGAATGGTGACTATGACTAACTGGCAACTACGAGTAGGGAGTGACTAACTGGCAACTACAAGTGGGAGTGAGTGAGTGGGAGGAAACAGTCAGTGAGGAAATATTTTGTGTAAGAATTATACTTTATTCATTTATTTACTGAAAATAAAAATAAAAGAGTCCATAGAATTCAGGTGTTTGTTCATAGCCTCATTTTCTCTTTTTTACAGGAAATTAAAAGTTAAAAGTCGGGAGTAGTAGGCTAATATTGGAGAGGGGGTATCAGGTTGACTTGGAGTTGAACTTTGGGGTATCGGGGCTGAACAACTTTAAGAACCACTGGGTTGTTGTTGTTGTTGTTGTTGTTCCCCAAGCTGCCTGGCCGAACAGCCCCAAGGCCCCGAGCAATTCCAAGGCCATAACCGAGCGCCCCCACAGAACCCTCCCTGCCGACCACAATAAAGCCTGGGTGACCGAAGCCACTCCATGGCGGGGAGCTGAGGAGGGTGCAGGTTAGATGGATTACCTACAATCAAGTTTCGGAATAGATGTGTTATTGATTTCCCTATCTTCTACTTGTACAATGTTTATAAAGAGGTGGGAAGGGAAGGTCATGTTTAGCTCCATTATTTTTGAGACTGTAGGACGTTTGCTCCATTTGTTTGGCGATTTTAAGACCTTTTGTGCCACTTAGGAGTCGATTTTATTTCCTGGCGAGCAATAGCGAACCTGCAATTCAGGAGGAACCGGCCTTTTTGCTGGGTCATAGTTCTACCGAAAATGGCACATATTTGTTTTGGGGGTATTTTGTTAAGCTTGGTGGAGGTCTAAGGAGGAAACTAAAATGAGGAGTAACTAAATAAAAACATTAATATATTAAACAAACATTAAAATCTTCCCTTAATATTCCTTACATTGGTATTAAGGGGAGGTTTTTAGTTTGGTCTCTAGGTATCCATCAAGCTTAAGATTACACCCCCTTGAGCCCCTTTCAAAATAAATTTGTACATTTTTCGGTAGAAAAATGTCCCGGCTGAAGGCCGGTTCCTCTTAAATTACAGGCTCGCTATCGCTCGCCAGGATAAAATCGACACCTAAATGGCACGAAAGGTCTTAAAATTGACAGAAATGGGTCGAAAGTTCTTAAAATCGTCAAAATAATGGGGCGAACGTCTTAAAAATAGAAAAGCAATGGGGCTATACATGAGAGAGAAAGGAGTCAAGAAAAAAATCCCTCAAGTCGATATCTCCCCTTAACACAACCTTCAACACTATCTCTTATTTAAAATGAACGACTCTTTTTCTTCATGTTTGTTTTTGTTTAAATCTTCTTCCAAACTAATAATTTCCTATGTGTTACTCTTTATGATAACTTGGCATTAAGGGGAGATGGTTGTTTTGTCTGGAGGCTCTTCTCCCCTTAAGTTTTCAAATCTTAAGACGTTTAAGCCATTAGTTTGGCGATTTTAAGACCTTTCACTCCTTTTTTTGTTGGTCAATATTAAGACATTTCGTGTCATTTAAAGGATAGTCTTGTGTTATCTTGCATATTCTCCTACCTCACCTCTCTCCCTCTTCATAAATAACACACAGGCTTGACGAAAAGTTAATTCAAGTTATCTATCCTACATTATGACTCTTCAGGAATAGATGCCAGCCTACAATTTTGATGCCTGGGAGATAGGAAGTATGGAAAGCGACCGGCAGATGGTGCTCTTAGGCTTCATACATATGTTTAAATATGAAATGTGTGTGTGTGTGTGTGTGTGTGTGTGTGTGTGTGTGTGTGTGTGTGTGTGTGTGTGTGTGTGTGTGTGTATGCTGGCATTTATTTGTGCTGGTGTGGGTGTGTATCTGTGTATCAAATAAATATATACATTTATTTTTTCAATTTCCCCTCCTTTCCTAAAGCCAAACCATTATAATTTTAAATCCTTCCACCTTTATTTCCCTCCTTGCCTTCCCTCTCTTTTACCCCCCCCCCCCTTCTCTCTCTCTCTCTCTCTCTCTCTCTCTCTCTCTCTCTCATTCAAACTTGCATTCATCCTTCTGTGCCCCCCCCCCCACATTTCTCTCATTCCCAACAGTCCCCTCTCTCTCTCTCTCTTTCCCTCCTCCCTTCCTCTTCTCTTCTTTACGATCCTCTCACTCCCCCCTCTACCTCCCCTTCTCACGCCCCCCCACCCCCCTCTCTCTCTTTCATATCCTATTTTCCCTTACCCTACAACTCCTCCTTTCACGCCCCTTCTCTCTCCTTTTCTCTCTCTCTCTCTCTCTCTCTCTCTCTCTCTCTCTCTCTCTCTCTCTCTCTCTCTCTCTCTCTCTCTCAAATAGGAAATACAGTCCTGAACGAAGATGATAGAAATGCGCTGCAATCTGATTTAAACAAGATATCAGAGTGGTCGAAAAAATGGCAGATGCCCTTCAATGTCGATAAATATCAGGTTCTGCAGGTTGGTAGCAGAAATATGAAATACAAATACGAAATGAATGGCAAACAAATAAAACCGCAACGGTAGTAAAAGACCTAGGGGTACTAATATCTGAAAACCTAAAAATTCCGACCAATGTATAGCAGCTGCAAATAAGGCAAACATAGCATTGGGCTTTATTAAACGAAAATTTACATATAAACATGAAAACGTAATAGTGCCACTGTTCAAAAGTATGGTGAGGCCCCACCTTGAATATGGCGTGCAGTTCTGGTCACCTTATCTGATCAAGGACATTGTAAGACTCGAGTCAGTACAGCGTAGAGCGACGAAGATGATACCCTCATTAAGAAATAAATCATATGAAGAAAGACTTAAACGATTGAACCTGTTCTCATTAAAAAAGAGGAGGTTGAGGGGTCAGCTTATTGAGTGTTAAGATACTAAAAGGTTTCGACAAAGTCGATGTAAATGCACTATTCACATTAAACAATACTAATCAAACTCGCGGAAATGGAATGAAATTAAAAACCAAAAAGGCAAACCTAGACGTCACAAAGAGTTTCTTCACCTACAGTGTGGCGACAGAGTGGAATAAACTACCAGCGAGAGTGGTGGAGAGCGACACAATAAACGCTTTCAAGGGAAGGCTTGACCTCTATCTGCAGAGGGCTGGGGTGATATGAAAAAAATAAATAAAAAAATAAAAATGTACCGGTATGTATGTATGTATGTATGTATGTATGTGTATGTGTGTGCACTGTACAGTATGTATATATATGTATATATATACTGTATATATATGTATGTATGTATGTATGTGTATGTGTATATATGTGTGAATAATATATATATATATATATGTGTGATATAATATATATATATATATATATATATATATATATAGTTTGTAAGGCCAGACTGCCTAGTAAGGACCTTGAGGTCTGTGTGGTCTGTGTATCTATGTAGCTCTATGTAGCTCTCACTCTCTCTCTCTCTCTCACACACAGTCATCCCAGGCCACCAACCATTCAGCGGACTCATAATTATATTCCCTCCACGGCGCGCTCCCTGTTTGCGGATCCGGACCGGGATTTGGCCTGGATCCCCGGCCGCCGTGTATATATCCGGATGGATTTTTAATGGGGGTGACCTGCTTTTTTTTTATCTTTCTCTCCTGTTCTCTCTTTCCCTGTCTTGTATCCATTCGACCCCATCCAGCCAAGTGTTTTAAGACGTTTATCGCCATCCAGGTGTCGATTTCTTCCTGGCGAGCGATAGCGAGACAGCATTGTATGAAGAAATCCGGCTTCGCCGTAGACATTTTTCTATCGAAAAATGTAAAAATTTAGCTTGCTGTTAAAACAAAAATATATATATGCTGGCTCGCTACCGCTCACCAGGAAAATATTGACACCTGGATGGGGGTAAACGTCTTTAAACAGTAGGCTGAATGGGGTCGAATGGATACAAGCCAAAGAGAGAGGGAGAGAAAGAGAAAAAAAAAGGAAGGTGGGCTCCCTTAATGGTAACTTGGATGGGGCAGATGATACACGCAGTCGTAGCCATTCGAGCCCTTGGTATTATCTCCCTGGTAATATTTCTGGCGACTCTGATTGCGGAATTTAATATTATGTGAAATAAATGTAGCACTATACCTGAAATAAATGTAGCACTATACCTGAAATAAATGTAGCACTATACCTGAAATAAATGTAGCACTAGGCCTATACCTGAAATTACCGGAAACGATATACACATACAGTATTAGTCGTACTGATGTGATTTGCATAGAGATACACGTAGTAGATCCAGGAGTAACTATAAATATATATACAGTATATATATATATATATATATATATATATTTTTTTTTTTTATATATATAATTATACGGCATATATATATATATATATATATATATATATATATAATTATATATATTAATATATATATATATATATATATATATATATATAAATATACATACTGTACATATATCAACACCTTAATTAGTCATATAGGATAATCTAATATTGTGTATTACATTCTATATATAAAGAAACTGACTCGCCGAACTAAATCTAATGTGACCTAATTTTAATTACCTTTCCCATTCTGCATAATTGCAAATGTTAAGAATATTATACACATACAAGACATCAGTAGGCAATCAGACAATCAGATATGAAGAGTGTTGACATATGGAGCCCCACCCTCTACCCTCTCCTGACCCCCTGGTTTATCAAGGTTTTCAGAGCTCTTGATAAACAAATAAAATAAAATAAAATAATGTATAGAGCCAAGACAAATGAACATTAAATCACTATTGTATGAGTTTGTTCAAAGCGGGAACAGGGTGGAGGGATGGAGGAGGGGACTGATAATATCTGGGGACTGATAATATGAAGAGTTCCTACTCAAATTTACGCAGTTTGTCATTAAGCTTTCATTATATGGTGATGAGTCAATATATGTTTATAATTACCGTCCCATTAGTCTTACAGTAATAATAGGAAAGTTGCTAAAGCCAATTAAAGCTAGAACAATTAGAAACCGCATCGATTATTCAAACTTAATCAATTCTCAGCATGGATTCACCCAGGGGCGCTCTTACCTTACTAATTATCTTAGCAATTCCTCAGGGTATATGAAACGGAAGATAATGACAAGTCATATGACATAATTTATTTAGACTTCAGTAAGGCCTTCGATAGAGTCCCGCACGAGAGACTAATTAGAATGATAGAACCACATTGAAGGGGAGAGTCAATATTAAAACGGATTAGGGTATGACTGACTGGTAGAAGACAGAGTTAGCATTAAGGGGCTGGTAGTCGTTTTTTCTAGATCCCCTTCTCCCTCATGTTTAGCATATTAGTTTTGATATATTAAGACGTCCGTTCCATTAGTTTGGCGATTTTGAGACCTTTCACCTCATTTCCTTTTCAATATTAAGACCTCTGGTGCCATTTAGGTGTCGATTTTTTTTCCTGGCGAGCGATGGCGAGCCTTAAATTTTAGAAGGAATCGGCCTTCGGCCGGGACATTTTTCTATCGAAAAAATTGCACATTTACCTTGAAAGGGGGGCTTGAAGGTGTTTTTTAAAGCTTGTTGGAAGTTTAGCGAGGAAACTCAAAACTAAATTGATAAGTATACACATAGACCAAAAACCAAGCACTACCCCCTTAATTGGGGTGCAGTCAAACGTTGCGTTTCTCAGACAATTGTGTTGGGTACTCTTTTGCTTGTTATTTACATAAATGCCCTTGGTTTAGGTATAGCTAACAGGACCATTAAATTTGCAGACGATACCAACATAGGGGGAATAACAGATTCGGCTAGTGACACTGAATGCCTTTAAAGAGATCTAGACAGTTTACATGAATGGTCAATGAATTGGCAGATGAGTTTCTATATTGTTAAATATAAGATATTTAAGATAGGGAAGACTTTGAAAAGGATTTGGATGTGCTTGTTAGCAGTTATTTGAAACCAACATAACAATGTTTAACCGTTCGAAACAGGGCAGACAGGGTTCTGGGATCCATATTTAGGAATGTGAGTAACAGAACTGCTAACGTGTTCTTAAAATTTACTTAGCATTGGTGAGCGTTCATTCTTCACTATGGTGTACAGTTTTGGTGTCCCTTTTATAGAATGGATACAGACTCGCTGAATTATGTAGTTAAAATAGGACATCATAAGGTTAGCCAAAATACAGATAAAATGACGTCATCGTATACATGAACAGATACACATTTCTCGGCAAACTATTATATGCAACTGTACCAACGGCTCATATCTTGGTTGCAGAAAAAATTGTCGTGAATGAGGCCAAATGCGCAAATGAAACGGCAGACTCCTGGAGGGGCTGACAAACACAAACACACACACACACACACACACACACACACACACACACACACACACACACACAACCCTCCTCACACAGTCCCTTCGCCTCTTGACTCGTTTCCCTCACTGTCACTTCATTCCAGGATCATCTTGCTTCATGATCAGCTCAATTCAGGGTCAAATAACTTTAAGGGAGTAGGTGTTATTTATTGGTTTATTTATCTGTACATTTGATATTATTTAGCTTCCTCCCTAGGCCTCCATCAAGCTTAAGCAAAAATATAACATTTTCAAGATCCCCCGTCGATATATACTTGTACATTTTTTCGGTAGGTAATGGAGGTGCAGTTGTTGTGAGGCAAAGTAATGGAGGTGAAGTTATTATGAGGCAAAACGACGGAGGCGAAGTGCTCATAAGGCGAGATAACCAGCGAGCACACACTCTCACACACACTCCTGATCTCGGCTTGAAACTAAACCACGGGCTGAATCCTGAACAGGTGACTCAATCTCCTGTATACGTATATACCTGGATCTATAGGCTCTCCTCTCGGCTGGGGGGGGGGGGGGGGCTAGGGCAGCGAGGTGTGCGGGGGTCATCAGCTGGGATATAGGATAGGGGAGAACTGGGATGTGTAGAAATTTTATCTGCTCTTAAGGGGGAGGTTGTCGCGTTTTCTGGACATCCTTCTCACTCATGTTTAGCATATTAGTTTTGAGATTTTAAGACGTTCGTTCAATTAGTCTGTCGATTTTAAGACCTTTCGCCCCATTTATTTGTCAATATTAATCCTTTCACGCATATGACGCGATTTTGAGCCTATTGGGGATACTTTAAAGCCTTTGTTACCATCAGGGGTATTTATAAACCATTAGTTTAGTTACTTCAACCTCTGCAGTTGTCTTTGAGTTTGCTGTGGGCAGAAAACTAATTTTGGAGAGGCAATTATAAGAGTGAGAGAACTCTATTTAGTATTGCTAATCTGGGAACCTGTGCGTCATAAAAGCATGGAAAGGTTAATAGCTTTCGTGGCATTAATTTGTTGATTTTTTCCTGGCGCGCGATAGCGAGCCTGTAATTTTAGAAGGAACCGGCCTATGGCCGGGACATTTTTCTATCGAAAAATGTACACATTTATCTTGAAAAAGGGTCTAGGGGGTGCTATTTTTAGCTTGATGGAGGTCTAGCCAGTAAACTAAAAAATAAATACATGTATAAATACATAAACCAAAAAACAAGCACTAACCCCTTAAAGATATCCGAGAGTAATGTCTATCAGAAGCTTGGTGTTATCTCTTATTGGATAATACAGGTAATACTTCTCTTTTTAGCATACAGGTAATACCAATATAAGTTACGGTAGTTACTATATCTTAACATAAATGACAGCTATCCTAACCATTGCCTTTCATAAGTTGATTAATCACAATCCTATGCCTTATCAAATCATAATGGTCTGTATTCTTTTGATAACGAGTAAGTTTCTTAGGCTGAAGGTATTAGTATAATTTTAGCAGAATAAGATGATAATTCGCTATAGTACTTCGAAACACATGGAACACTAAAAGTATTTTATTTCATATTACTAGAGTTAATGTTTATCTTAAAATAACTGTATTCTTAGTCACTATGAAATGCCAAAATTCATAACTATAAAGAAACAAATACATAAATGCAGACACAGTTCGTTGCTAAGAATTTTGGTATGTAACTAAACCTAAATTAAACGAGATCATATGAAAATATAATTACTTAAATCAAAGTGTTTGCGATCGATTCATGGTAAATATTTGACATTAACCCTTCTTTGGCGGCGCGCAACTTATGTAGTGTGAAACAAATTTGGACTAAGTGGCGGTTCACAACTTATGTCGTGTGCCATTTTCAGCACGTAATGTTGCAGAGAGAGAGAGCTGAGCGGTGTGAGGAGCGTAGTAAGGCTATGACCGCCGCCCACCACCGCGGTGGGCCAACTGAAGTGAAAACCACCCTTCCATCCCTCCTCACACTCGCTACACAGGGAATTATGTAGGGAAAGTACCTAATTACATGGTTTTTGCACTCGTGTTGCGCGATCGTTGCAAGAAAACCAGTGGTCGTACAAGGATGGTTGGGGTGTCATTGGAAATGCTGGTAAATTTAAATACATATGTTGCATCTACCGTTCCCCAAATACTCCTCCAGAGCAAAGTCTTTTTGATTCTCTGTCCTCACAACTCAGTGTCCTCAACTTAAATGCTTCTTCTGAAATCACTGTGTTGGGTGATTTTAATGTCCATAATGTTGAATGGCTCACTCATTCAGCCAGGACTGATGATGCTGGTCTTGAATGTGAGCTATTTGCAGACTCATTTAATCTCACTCAACTAGTCAACCAACCCACCCGTGTACCAGATAATCCTAATCATAATTCCCACCTACTGGACTTATTTTTAACAACCAATTCAGAAAATTATGATGTTACAGTGAGGTCCCCGCTTGGATCTTCTGATCACTGTCTGATACAGGCCACCTGTCTATCACCTACCACACCTTCCCACTCTGAACCTGTTTTGGTGACTAAATGGCATTACGATAGGGCAGACTGGGAGGGTCTTCAAGGTTTCTTTATTGATATTCCCTGGACCTCTTTCTTTTCTAATGATGCACACTCCACCTTGAGCCACATACAAGATTTTGTAAAAATTGGAATGGAAACTTTTATTCCTCATCAAAAGTACAGTAAAAGATCTAATTCACCTAAATGGTTTGACCATAATTGTGCTAGAGTAACTGAACAAAAAGCAATAGCCTACAATGCATACACAAGATCAAAAACACATGAAGCCTTTAATTACTTTAGAAACATCAGAAATCATGCCAAAACTGTATTAAACCTAACTAAATCAAACTTTCTCTCCACAAGCAGGCAAATAAACTTCTAAATAATCCAAATGATAACAAAATATTTTGGTCTACTCTGAACTCATTTAAATCCAACTTCACTACTGCTTCATCCACTCCACCATTAAAATCTCTGACTGGCAATCTTGTAAGTGACCCACGAGGTAAAGCTAACCTTCTTGCGGATATTTTCTCCACCAACTCAACCTTAGATGAAATAAATCAAGATGTCCCTGTACTTAATTTTAATTCGCCTGAAATTCCCTCACTTAAGATCCACACCAGACATGTCAAAACTATTTTGCAGAATCTCTCAGTAGATAAGGCTCCTGGTCCAGATGAAATTCCTCCAATAGTACTTAAGAATTGCTCCTTGGTGCTCGCTCCTGTATTGGCAAAAATTTTCCGTCTGTGTACTCCTACCTCATGCTTCCCAGTACCCTGGAAAGAAGCAAACATCCATCCAGTTCCTAAAAAAGGTGCCTCTTCAGATCCATCAAACTACAGACCAATAGCTATAACTTCCACTCTTGGTAAAGTCTTTGAAATTATATTAAATAATCACATAATTAAGCATCTTGAGAATAATAAATTAATCAGTGATAGGCAATATGGTTTTAGACGATGTCGATCAACTGCAGACATGCTTTGCCTTCTTACGCATCAAATCAACCAAGCTACAGACCAACATGGTGAAACACATACAATAGCACTGGATATATCAAAGGCATTTGATAGAGTCTGGCATCAATCCTTATTGTCGAAGATGTCACACTACGGCCTTGCATCATTAGTTCCACTAATTTCTTCTTATCTTCATAACAGAAAAATATGTGTAATGGTAGATGGCCTTTATTCTCAATTTCACTCAATAAATGCTGGTGTTCCCCAGGGATCAGTTTTTGGCCCCAATTCTGTTCCTCATTCATATCAATGATCTCATATCTACCACTCATAATCCAATACATTCCTACGCAGATGACTCAACACTCCACAGTTCCTTCACATTTACCAATTCTTTCACCCAACCCGATCTTATAAATTCAAAAATAAACACTGCAATTTCTCTGAACCAGGACCTTTCTAGAATTAATGGATGGGGACAAAAGAATCTAGTTTCCTTTAATGCACAGAAAACCAAGTACATTCAATTTTCTAACCGACAAAATCTCACTGACTCCCATATATTTTTTAATGATCTAAATATTCCCACTTCCCCTAGTATTGACATTCTCGGTGTAACATTATAACTAACTAACTTGAGCTGGACACATTATGTTAGAAGCATTGCTAAGAATGCCTCTAAAAAACTGGGACTCCTGTACAGAGTTCGAGAATTCTTCACTGACGAGCAGTTGGCCGTGATATATAAAAGTCATGTGCGTTCTCAGATGGATTACTGTTCACCTCTGTGGGGTGGAAGTGGAGTGGTTGCATTGAGGCAGTTGGACAAAATTCAAAATAAAGCTATTAGATTAATCAATAACCCTGCAATCACACAGGACCTTCCTACATTATCCATACAAAGAAACGTTGCATCCCTTGCATTATTCTACAGATATTTTCACAGCAATTGTTCCGAGGAACTTGCTTCAATTGTGCCGCCTCTCCACATCTTTCCCCGTAGAACTAGGGCAGCTGAGAGCGCCCATGAATTTACACTTTCTCCTCCACAATGCAGAACTTCTGCTTATCAGAATTCATTTATCCCCAGAGCTACTACTCTTTGGAATTCACTTCCCTCGAATTGCTTTCCACAAACTTACAATCTACAAATGTTTAAATCCAGTTGTTACGAACATTTTATGAATGGAGGATGCCTTTAGGCACATGGACCTTTTTGTTTTCTGTGTTTTTCCTTCCTCCGTTCATTGTCTCTTTTAAAAAAAAAAAAAAAAAAAAAAAAAAAAAAAAATCTGTTTATGCCCTTTCAGGGATAGATACTTGTTTTACGCTCTGGGTCTTATTTAGGCATGAAAATTACCACGTAAACAACCCTATTTAGGGTAAAAACACCCCGCTGGGCGGTACATATAAATTACCGCCTAGGCCGCTCGTAAGGTGTTAAAAAGTTCCTTGTCAGATTAATGCAATGCCGTTTTCTGAACTCATTCTGTCGCATAAATCTGTACTAATTTAATAAAACATAGTTTGATATGGAATATTTTGAAAAATGTTTCGAAAAATATCAAGCTACTTTCGAAACAGATAACTAAACATTCAATATAATGATATCAAAGTCAAATAACTGTATTTCAAATTGTATTGCTCATAATAGTGAATACTCATATACAGTGTATGGCACACACATAGATAACGCAAAATCCATAGAATACTATGATCATGTGTAACGGATTCTAGACTCCGAAAAAATTCGCCGATAAATCTGTCCGTGTGTCGCTAACTTTCCCCTCGCTCCACGCCGTTATGAGATTAGCCTAAGTAACTACATCAACAGACAGGGACACAATTACAATCAGTCTGGGCAGGGTTATTTTTTTGTTGACCCACTTCTCCCTCATGTTTAGCCCCAATAGTTTTTGAGATATGAAGACGTTAATTCCATTAGTTGCGCCCCTTTTCTTCACCCCATTTCTACTACTACTACTACTAACAATAAAAACAATAATAATAATTATAATAATGATAATAATAACATTTCCCCTAATGTGCTCAAACCAATTATATCTTATGTAGCCAAGTGCAGTGAGTTAACCTTTGTAACTGCCAGAGACCCCTCGTAAGCTGCTTATAACATCATCTATATATAGCTATCATAATATAGAATAGGTGTCTCCCATAATGAAACGTTTAATATATACAGCCCAACATAATGAAACGTTAAATATTTACAACCGAACATTATGAAACGTTCAATATTTACAGCCCAACATAGTGAGACGTTTAATTTTTACAGCCCAAAATAATGAAACGTTGAACATTTATAGCCCAAAATAATGAAACGCTTAATATATACACCCCAACATAGAGAAACGCTTAACCATTTATGTACCGGCAACGTCAACTTAACTTTACCCTGGCTACTTTAAGATGATTTATTCAGTTTAAAAAGGGCCTCCAGTTAACAAGCTATCTAACTTAACCATTTTTACTAACACAGATCCTTCATAAACTGCACAAAATCGTCTAAATATAGCTAGAATAAGATATAAAAAAATATGTAGCTGATACAGAAAGGGTTAATATTCGTACCCCAACATAATGAAGCGATAAATATTTACAGCCCAACATAATGAAACGTTTAATATTTACAGCCCAACATAATGAAACGTTTAACATTTACAGCCCAACATAATGAAACGTTTAATATTTACAGCCCAACATAATGGAATGTTAAATATATACACCCCCAACATCATGAAACGTTTAAATTTATTGCACAACATAATGCGACGTTTCATATTTATAGCCCAACAAAATGAAACGTTCAATATTTACAGCCCAACATAAAGAAACGCTAAATATATACACCCCAAACATGAAAGAAGAGGCGGAAGCGGCGGAAATAATGGGAAACACTTCAGCGCCAGGAGGAGTAAATACACTTCTTTCCAAGGGTACGTACTTTCTCAAATAAGCCTGGAGTGGTCTTACTTTTGCTGTCTCGGGAGAGTGGCGTCCTGGGCTCAATCTCGTTCCTGCAACCCAGTCCTGAATCTTCGTATTGTACAGACGTGGACAGGAATTTCTGGAGAACTTTTTGGGATTGATTTACGATACACTGCAGTTGTTGACGGCCATCTTTCACTTCCTCAACCTATCAACTCCGGTGTTCCTCAAGGTTCTATCCTGTCTCAAGTTCTCTTTCTAATATTCATTAACCCCTTCTGTACCGGATACGTCCCTTTAACTTTATTCTGGCTACTATTAGAAGCTTTTATTCAGTTTAAAAAAGGGCCTCCAGTCATTAACAGGCTTCGAACTATTTAACTTAACCTTTTTCCTACACAGATCTTTCGTAAACTGCATAAAATTGTCTAAATAGAGCAAGAATATAACTAAAATGACGTTGCCGGTACAGTAGGGGTTAATGATCTCCTCTACTGTACCTCTAGTCCTACCCACTAATGTGCTGATGACTCTTCCTTACACTATTCAACTAGTTTTTCACAACAACCCAGCATTGCAATCATTCCAAAAATCACGTGACGAGGCCATGGCACGCCTATCGTCTGATATATCAATACTTTCTGATTGGGGCAGAGAAAATCTTGTTATATTCAATGCCTCCAAGACCCAATTTCTCCTTCTACCTACCTATCGCAATCTTTCACAAGACTAATAATTACTCGTAAACAATATACAAATAAAACCTTCATCTTCTCTCACTGTTCTTGGTGTATAATTTTCATCCAACCTTTCTTGGAAAGATTATACTACCAATCTTGCTAAAACAGCTTCCCGGAAGTTAGGTGTGCTCAACTGTCTCTGTAGGTTTTTCACCCCTGCACAGCTTCTTACTCTGTATAGGGGCACAGCTAGTGCACCCATGTACCGAGTATTGTTCGCAAGTGTGGGGAGGTTCCACCCATACTGCACTTGTCGAAAGAGTAGAGTCAAAAGCATTTCGCCTCATTAACTCACTTCCTTTTACTAGTTCTCTACAATCTCTTTCTACACACCGCAATGTTGCGTCTCTCTCACTGTTCCATCACTATTACAACAATCAATGTCCTTCATAGCTCTCTAAGTGCATAACTACTTCCTTGTGGCGAGTGCGAGGCACCCGCCTTTCAACACAGTCCCACTCCTACCCTGTCCAACTCTCCAACCCGAGAATTTGCAATTATATCAGTCATTCTTCTACTCAACAAGAACTCTCGAACTCTCTCCCTCAATCAAACTTTCCTTCATCCTACTACTTAGACTGCTTTAAACTTCGTGTGTCCAGGCATTTTAACCCCAACGTCCCTTAAATTTGGCTCTCTGTCATTATTTTGGCTTTGGGAGAGGCACTAATTACAGGCAGCCTACCTTTTATATCCTTCATACATATGGAAAAAGAAAAGAAAGAAAAACATCGAACAACTTTGGCAAACTGATTACGGATATCAAATGATTGGGGTTTCTTCGTTATGTGTTTGTTTGTTTTTAACTTAAAACAATAATAACAGTATGTGAAGGTTGAATAAGTGAAATATGTAAAATATGTAAACAATAATTTAGTTGTATAGATTTATTACATTTAGAGATATATAATAGGCTGAATTAAATTAGCTTTAATTGACCTAAATCTATGCATACGATTATCCTCACTGCTTATTGTTAGGAAATTCAATTAGTAATATCTGGCATTCCTTATGAAAGTGATAACCACGAATTAAAATGTAACAATGTACATTTAGTAATGATATGAATACTAACTATTCTTATTGATAACAATAAATCGTGTAACTTATGTAATCATTATCGTATTATAGGTTTACTTATTTATGTATAATTGAAGATTACATAACGTTAGGCTTGATTGACTAATGTCGCTGTAGCTAAATGTGCTAATGCTAACCCTCTCAGTGTACGATAAAGCATTTTATTTTATGTATATATACAGTATATATATATATATATATATATATATATATATATATATATATATATTATATATATATATATATATATATATATAAATATATATACATATATATATATATATATATATATATATATATATATACTATTCTTTATAAGGATCTGTGGGAATCAAAGTAATAGTTGAGGGTATAAATATTTGATTCATAACGGTCTTCCTAAAATGAATCATATCGTCAAATGACAAAATCATTGAAAGAAGGGGCATGGTCTGAAAGGTAAAGAACACGGTTGCACAAAGCATACCTAGCGTCACGGGCCGAGCTAACGAAGTCGAAACGAAAACTGGCACAACCTGAAATGAAAATTGGTACTTCGCTCGGAAATTCTCGTGAAAGCTACACAATTTGTCGACATTCTTCATGCAGCTTCATCATGAGGAACAAGAGAGAAAGTTTCTTATTGTTCATTGTCTATGTATGTCTATGAAACCGATTTATACTGAAAATGTTATTATATATTTTGTTTTCTTTTTTTGGACCCCTTTCCCCTCCTGCTCCCTTACCAAATTAATTTTGACAGTTTAAGATGCTCGACCCATTAATTTGGCAATTTTTAAGAGTAATCTGAAGAAGCTATCTGAGAAATGTTGTCAATAAAGTGTTCCTCCTCAGATGATGTTTTTTATCCATTCTGTCTACTGTTCAAGTACCGCTCAACCTTTATACAATCTTAGTCACGACGCAACCTGACTTGGCGAACGTAGTGGAATCGGTGCCATGGTCATAAACATGCGGGCTGCGGCATGGGCCATACTACCAGTGACCCCATGTGTCGGCATGGCGCAAGAAAGTTTTGAGTATGTTCAAAGCTTTGGAATTTTGTCGTGGCCCATTAAAGTATCATGTGCTGTCCTGGCACTTTTGCTAGCCGGTGTCAAAATCCGAGGCACCATTAACGTACATCCATCGGGTTGCATGATGACACTGCTAACTAACACCGATGCTGCCATGTCTACACACATCCATACAACAATGTCAACACGAGGGGGCACTTCACACATACTCGATTTCCATTCCGACGTACCCGACTTGCCAAACGTGGTGTAATCCTAGGTGTGATCATGCATGGGCAGCATCCTGGGCCTGCCTAGCGGTGGCCCCATGCGTCCCCAGGTGTTGGCATAGTGTGAATTTGTTTTGGGCATGTTCAAAACTTGGGAATTTTGTTGTGGCCCATTAAAATTTGTTGTGCCGTCGTGGTTCCATCGCGACACCATCGTTACCATTCTGGCACCCTCGCTACAGTTGAGGCACCGTTAGGGCATCGTCGTTCACCGTTGGCGTATATTGAGACTGCATAATACAGCATTACAGTACAGTAGAACACCGTTTATCCGGTATTAAGATAAATGGAAGTCATGAGAGACATCAATCCTTATGATTCACTCATCTTATAATACTGTACTGTAAAAATAATAGTTGTTGTTAGATATTCATTTAATCTGTGACTAATTTTTTATGTGATGGAAGCAAATGAATAATTATTTCACTAACTCATAATTAGGAAAACTGACACAAAATTTAATTAAAACATATTAAAAAATCCCCCTTATCTCTTTCCCAACACAAGCTCTGTGGTGGTGGTGTGGGAAAGTTCTACCTCGACCTCTTCCCTCATGACAACAACATACACAATCACCTTGTGTCAGACAGGTTGTACTGGGGGCTGTTAGTTAGACTGGTGTTGGTGGTAGTGGTAAGTGGTTGGTATTATTTGGGTGAAGAGTCCAGTGTAGGATTGCCGTATATAGCGTCGTCTACCCGTCATATTGATTTTCATGTCGTCACCAAAATCGTGTAAGTGTGAAGTGCCCTTAATCCTCTGAGGCGCACGGATACCAGTTTTATTTTTATTTATTTATTTATGTGCACTTAGGAAAATTGATTTAAGTTAGTCCTCTAAAATAGTTTTCTTTAAACCACCATTGAAAGATAACTGAAGAGATTTGGGGTAACTAAATTAACATCTTCAAGGTGCATCAGAGGGTTAACAGTCGTGTGTGGTCAAAAAGACGTCACACTAAGCGTCTTAATCCTAACATACTTTGACAATGACCAAAGACTGTGCCACAACAGTGTAACAGAAACGTACCGCGATAGCGACAAGGCCGTGGCAGAACAGCAACAAGACCATGGCACGACAGCGATAAGATATGGAAAGAGAGCAACAAGACATGGCAAGAGAGCGACAAGACATAGCAACAGAGTGACCAGACATAGCAAGACAGTGACAATATGTTGGCATGGTAGATTTCATAACAACTGTCATCCTTGTCATGCTGCCATCGTCTGTCGCTGTTGGTCCGTCTTCCCAGGTCGTACCCTGTCGTGACTGTCATGGCGCCGTCATGGGTGCGTCATAGCTACGCTGTTTATTGTCCTGTTAATATCATTACACCATCATCCCACAGTCGTGCCATGCTAAATCATGCCTATTTTCTCCCAGTTATAATCGATTTTCACCGTTGTGGCCATCGTGACCATCGTGTATGTGTTAAAGCCCCTGTGGTTAAGGGTAACGGTTTCTGGCCTACTTATAATGAATGGCCTATAGTCAAATTCAATAGTTTACTGAAAACCTTTGATAACAATTAGTGTGAAACTCGAAATTTTACAATGTGGAACTAAATGGTTGCACTTGCATTACAAAAACAAGAAGCTTACGGCGTTCCCGAATGTTGGAAGTGACTGTATATTCGACAAAAAACTAGAGATTCAATTGAGATCCAGATTCTAAAACTCTTAAAATGACAAGCGAGAGAGTGTTTAAAAATTCATCTAGTCAACTCAAGTGCCAGAGGAGCCTACACTGGTAAAAATAAAAAACAAAACAAAAAAAAATAATAATAATAATACAATTTAAATAAATAAACCCTAAGGGTTTAAAGAGGGCAGGAAAATTGAATATATATATATATATATATATAAAGAGAGAGAGAGAAAGATAGAGAGAGATAAATTCACAGATATTCAGACCACACAGACCTTGTGGACCCTACTAGGTGGTCTGACTTTCATACCACTAGAGGCAGAGACAGTTTATAGTAGACAAATAGGACAGCAAAGTAGAAGGTTTCTCTCCCTCCACACCCTCCGCTCCCTCCGGCTAATACGCCATACCGGAAATTACGATGAATTGTAACCTTATGTATCAGGAAATGGCAACAAGGAAACTTTGTATAATAGGATAAAACAAATAATTCGTCTGAAAGGGAACATACACTTACATACCCACTAATTTTAAATATGTTCATTCATAATAAACCAATCGTGCACTGCAGATAAAGAGGACCTCAAATCGAGTCCACGCTAAACGTCAGGGTTTTTCCCGTGGAGATCTGATCGTTCCTGCTGTGTTACAAACATTACACCGACACGTCAAGAAAACACCCCCTATATCGTCACCAATTCATAGCATAGATGCCCGAGCATATTTGAAGATGCTGTGAACGGCCGTATAGCTGCTCTCTCCAAATCAAATGATGTGTATAAATATGATGTCGTCATCTAGTGTGGCAGAAAGGAAGCAACCAACACCTTGAAGCTCCACTGTGACCATCGAGTGCGACACATATGAAGCACCCAACATCTTGGAGCTTCAATCGATAATCTTGGGGTCTCATAAGAGTTACAGGCTACTGAACAGCCTACAGTCCCGAGGTTGAGACATGGACAAATAAATACAAATAAAACGATGATCGTCCAGTCTCTTCAAGTGAATTACTATCGACCACCTCCCTTGGCAAACTATTCCACTCTCTGACCTCACTATGTGAAGAGTGAAGACATTATGTGTGACATATAGGCATGCCTTCTTTCTATTAAATTTAATTCCATTACCTCGAGTTACAACATTGTTATTAATCGTGAAACGTGCATTGATACCTTCTCTGTCACATCCTTTAAGTATGCCTACTCATTCTGACTGACTGGTCTCTTAAGGGGAGGTCTCCACTTGAGGGATTCTTTTCTTGACCCCTTTCTCCCTCATGTTTAGCCCCATTGCTTTTCAGATTTTAAGACGTTTGCCCCATTAGTTTGGTGATTTTAAGAACTTTCACCCCATATTAAGACCTTTCGTGCAATTCAGGTGTCAATTTTATCCTGGCGAGCGATAGCGAGCCTGTAATTTAAGAGGAACCGGCCTTTGGCCGGGAAATTTTTCTACCGAAAAATGTACAAATTTATCTTGAAAGGGACTCAAGCGGGTGCAATTTTAAGCTTGATAGAGGTCTAGGGAACAAACTAAATACCTCCCCTTAATGCAGGTCATTTACCGCCTCGTAAATACAGATGCAATAAGTGCACGATTAAAAAAATCCGATTTCAATCGAGGCAGCAAAAATGTGTTTAACATGGCATCAAAGGCCGCTGACTAACTAGCTCTTTAGTGCTACAGACCTCCAAATAGCCTCATTTTCTTATTTCCAACATGGGTTTTCCTTTCTCTCTGATGGATAGTATATAGTGCAATCTATTAGTCCCTTCTGTACCGGCGACGGCTTTCTAATTTTAGTCTAGCTCTATTTAGACAATTTTATAAACGCGGTCATCAATTTTGTTACAATTTGTAGCCTCGTTAATTTAAAGGAAGCTCCGATTTAGATACAGGTAAATGTGCAATGGAACAATTATGTAAGTTTCAGAGTGTTAATATTTTCCTTCTGCCTAAATAATATTGTAACTAGATCTCTTGCTATGATATTGTAACAGCCTTTATAAAGTTACATACTGTACATCATATTTTCCATTCCGCTAGTACTCTTTGAGGGGAGATTATTTTTTGTTTCTTGGCCACTTTTTCCCTTACATTTATCCCCATTAGTTATGTGATTTAAAGACATTCGCCCCATTTATCTGGCGATTGTAAGACCTTTCAAAACCCAATTTCTTTGTCAATATCAAGAAATATTGTGTCATTTAGGTATCGTTTTTTTCCCCTGGGGAGCGATAGCGAGCCTAAAATATATATATAATTACCTCGGAGATTGGGGGAGTGGGTGGTGGGGGCGGGGAGCTTAAAGCTCTTTTAATCAGCTTGATAGAGGTCTTGAGCAAACTAAATATATACTGTATATATATACAGTATATACAGTATATATACCGCATGTATGCTAAAAATAATAACTATAACACAAAAATAACCGCCATAAATAGTTGTTTCAATAAGCTGATATAGCTATTTTTTCTTCCTAACCGTATATATTTTCCTAATTACAAAATGAGACCTGACCTGATTGGCCACCTTAACATTACTAAAGCAAATATTTGTGCTCGCAATTTGGGGTTACGCCTAATTAGGAATATGTATTTGCCAGGGTTACACTTTCACAGCCAGGGTAAAACATTTGACGGAAACTCTAAATGCCATGGGGATACTATATAATATTTCTATGGAACCGAAGCTGGACGAATTATTTTCCGAAAATTTTCGATCGCTGAATTATTTTTGTATTGTATTTTTTTTTTTTTTTTTTTTTTAAGAGACAATGAATGGAGGAAGGAAAAACACAGATAAAACAAAAAGGTCCATGTGCCTAAAGGCATCCTCCATTCATAAAATGTTTGTAACAACTGGATTTAAACATTTGTTGATTGTAAGTTTGTGGAAAGCAATTCGAGGGAAGTGAATTCCAAAGAGTAGTAGCTCTGGGGATAAATGAATTCTGATAAGCAGAAGTTCTACATTGTGGAGGAGAAAGTGTAAATTCATGGGCACTCTCAGCTGCCCTAGTTCTACGGGGAAAGATGTGGAGAGGCGGCACAATTGAAGCAAGTTCCTCGGAACAATTGCTGTGAAAATATCTGTAGAATAATGCAAGGGATGCAACGTTTCTTCGTATGGCTAATGTAGGAAGGTTCCTGTGTGATTGCAGGGTTATTGATTAATCTAATAGCTTTATTTTGAATTTTGTCCAACTGCCTCAATGCAACCACTCCACTTCCACCCCACAGAGGTGAACAGTAATCCATCTGAGAGCGCACATGACTTTTATATATTACGGCCAACTGCTCGTCAGTGAAGAATTCTCGAACTCTGTACAGGAGTCCCAGTTTTTTAGAGGCATTCTTAGCAATGCTTCTAACATAATGTGTCCAGCTCAAGTTAGTAGTTAATGTTACACCGAGAATGTCAATACTAGGGGAAGTGGGAATATTTACATCATTAAAAAATATATGGGAGTCAGTGAGATTCTGTCGGTTAGAAAATTGAATGTACTTGGTTTTCTGTGCATTAAAGGAAACTAGATTCTCTGTCCCCATTCATTAATTCTAGAAAGGTCCTGGTTCAGAGAAATTGCAGTGTTTATTTTTGAATTTATAAGATCGGGTTGGGTGAAAGAATTGGTAAATGTGAAGGAACTGTGGAGTGTTGAGTCATCTGCGTAGGAATGTATTGGATTATGAGTGGTAGATATGAGATCATTGATATGAATGAGGAACAGAGTTGGGGCCAAAACTGATCCCTGGGGAACACCAGCATTTATTGAGTGAAATTGAGAATAAAGGCCATCTACCATTACACGTATTTTTCTGTTATGAAGATAAGAAGAAATTAGTGGAACTAATGATACGTTCCGGGTCTATTTACCAGGGTATCGGCAACTATAATTCGTGTTTTATTTATACTGGCGTAAAAATGCGTTTCTCCCTTTCTTAATCACTCCGCTATTGCAACATGCGGTATACTGTATACTGTATATTATACAGAGACATAGCAGGTTATTATACAGAGACATAGCAGGTTATTATACAGAGACATAGCAGGTTATTATACAGAGACATACCAGGTTATTATTATACAGAGACATAGCAGGTTATTATACAGAGACATAGCAGGTTATTATACAGAGACATAGCAGGTTATTATACAGAGACATAGCAGGTTATTATACAGAGACATAGCAGGTTATTATACAGAGACAGAGCAGGTTATTATACAGAGACATAGCAGGTTATTATACAGAGACATAGCAGGTTATTATACAGAGACATAGCAGGTTATTATACAGAGACATAGCAGGTTATTATACAGAGACATAGCAGGTTATTATACAGAGACATAGCAGGTTATTATACAGAGACATAGCAGGTTATTATACAGAGACATAGCAGGTTATTATACAGAGACATAGCAGGTTATTATTTGTCCACGAAGTAAACACATTTATTAGAGTATAGACTAACTTTATTTACACCTCTAATCAGATTTCAATTCATTATTAACCCTTTCACTTAGGGCGACGTACATATACGTCCTATGTGAAAATGGCCTACACATCGGCCGACGTACATACACGGGGTGGTAGTACCAGCGGAGTTGGTGGCAGCAGCTCGCTCTGCTTGTTGCCATACACTCCCAGGAGACTCTAGCCTTTCTTATCAGTGTGCTCTGAGCATTGGTTGAAAGAGGATATGAGTGCTATGAAGAGGTGTTTTAGAAGTAAAAGCGAGCCTGTAATTTAGGAGGAACTACGATAAATGTACATATTTATCTCGAAGGTGGATCCGAGAGTTTTTTCTTTGTCTTTTTTTCCTTCTTTTTTTAAGCTTGATAGAGATCTACGGAGGACATTACAAAAACAAAATAATATTAAGACATAAATAAATCAACAAATAAATATATATGTCTCCTTTACTAAATAGCTCGAAGGTAGATACTATACGTCACAATAATAACAAAATAACTACTTAGGTATGAAAAAGGCTAGCAACAAGAGTTACCGAAAATATTGCCATAAAAAAGCTGGTATAACTCCTTCAGAATTGAGATAAAAAAATGCCGCAAAATATTATGTACGATTCCTCCAGAAGATAAATAAAATATTGCCAGAAAAAAACAGGTTAACTCCTCCAGAAGAGAGATACAATATTGCCGTAAAATAACACGTATGATTCCCTCAGAAGAGAGATACAATATTGCCGTAAAATAACCCGTATGATTCCCTCAGAAGAGATAAAATATTGCCGTAAAATAACCCGTATGATTCCCTCAGAAGAGAGATACAATATTGCCATAAAATAACCCGTATGATTCCCTCAGAAGAGATAAAATATTGCCGTAAAATAACACGTATGATTCCCTCAGAAGAGAGATACAATATTGCCATAAAATAACCCGTATGATTCCCTCAGAAGAGATAAAATATTGCCGTAAAATAACCTGTATGATTCCCTCAGAAGAGATAAAATGTTGCCTTAAAATAACAGGTATGACTCCCTCAGAAGAAGATATAAAATATTGCCATAAAATAACATGTATGATTCCTTCAGAAGAGAGATAAAATATTGCCGCAAAATAACTGGTATATAACTCCTGCAAAAGAGAGAGGTGCGACCACCTTGGGAAATCAGGAGTTTAAGAGGACATGGAACGGTTTTCTGGACCCATTTCTCCCTAATGCTTAGCCCCACTAGTTTTGAGATTATAAGACGTTCAGCCCATTCGTTTGGCGATTTTAAGACCTTTCACCCCATTTCTTCGTCAATATTTAAACCTTTCGTGCTATTCAGGTGTCGATTTTTTCCCTGGCGAACGATAGTGAGCCTGTAATGTTGGAAGAACCGGCCTTGGGCCGGGAAATTTTTCTACCGAAAAATATACACATTAATCTAGAAGGGGGATCTAATGGATGTTTTTTTAAATTTGATGGAGGTCTAGGGAGGAAGCTAAAAAAAAAATATGAATAATAGACCAAACAAAGGGTCAGTCTCCCCTTAAGACCATGATACTTCTGACGTTCTCAATTTCTCGCCACACTTTCCTGTTCATCTTCCTCTTGGATGTGTTTACTAATAGTATTTCCCGGTACTAGATCTTTTAACTTTTTTTCACGATCCGATGACGCGTTTATTTTCTGGGTTTTTTTTTCTGGCTATTATTTGACGATTTTATTCAGATTAGGAAGGATACACGAAAGTCAAGAGGGTTAATTGAAATAGTGTTCACCCTTACAATTTCCAGGGTTCTTTTCTAACCTGTATACAATCGCCCCCCCCCCCCCTCAGAAAAAAAAAGATACAAAAATAATAGGAACAGTGGGGATTGGGCCTGGGTAAATAGATGGATAGATAGATAAAATCGTCTAATAATAGCCAGAATAAACTGTCATATGCCATGTACGTTTAGGCTAGAGCTAACTGTACATTCAGTTTTGAAGATAATGTATTCGTGCATAGACAATAATACTGCAACGTAGAGTTTCGTAACTATGCATTACCATTATTACCACAACTGGTACACCCGAATTTGCATATATCTATGTAAACATATATTTTGATGAGATGCACATATTATTCACGATCACTACGTAAAACAAACGGGACTCAACATACCTGTCATTCCTGGTGGTTCCTCGCTTGGATGATGTGAAAGTCAATAACAGCCTTCAACTGAAAAAGAAAAGATACAAAGACTCTAAACATGCAAATGATCAGGTTTATTATATAGCATCGGTAGTAATAGTCTTGGTTTACGCTACATAAGATCGGGACTTAGCCTTAAAACAACTACTATATATTATATCTATCTTATATTTTATACTAACTATCTTTTAAAATTAATTCATAACATTATATATCTATATTATCTATCTTATATACTATAAATCTGTAAATCTTAATTAAATACAACATATACCATCTATACTATTTATCTTATATACTATAAATATATATATTTGTTGGCATTAAACACTCAAACACTCAAACACACACGCACACACATACACACAATACGCCCAAGAATAGTTCCTAATAATATTTCAATAATGTTAATAAGGTCAAAAAAGTCAAAAGCAGCCAAAAGTTAAAAATAAACTCAAATGTCACACTCCCATCTGTCTCGAAATTAAAAAGTTGCAATCCCGTGAGTGAAGCCTTATCAGAAAGAAGAGTAATGAGAGAGGATGTTGTTTGAAGCCACACACACTGAAGCCAAATTGGAACACGAAAGTAAAGTCTCTCTCTCTCTTTATCTATCTACCTCTATATCTATCTATCCCTCGCTCTCTCTACCTATATATATATATATATATATATCTCTCTCTCTCTCTCTCTCTCTCTCTCAGTAAATAATGAGCGGTTGTGATTAATCGGTGCTTTCTTCCAACCTGCATCAGTACAATTATAGCGATATGTAAATGAGCTGTATCTTCGATGTTTTCACCGATGATAATTCGAGACGCTTAACCTTTTATAGAGCAAGTGAACACATTTGATCAAGCGAGGGATCAATACAGTTTGGACCTAAGAGCGCTAATCTCGACAGACACTTCCACCCTACAAAGGGTTAAACGTCTATTATTGGGAAAGTAAATTATAAAAAAAAAAATAAGAGAGAACAGAGCTCATAATAACTGTGTCAAGAAAATATACAATTCTTTTTTTTATGCAAAATACAAGTTTGAATCTATATGTAGAATAATTTGATACCATGCATAATCGAAGTAAAATATAATACTGTACATATGCCTATAATCAGGAATTACGTATATAATGTTAGGTGGCTTTAAGATGAAAATGGTTATTTAATATACTATTCTTACTTCCTGATCTCTGTTTATATACTGAAACATTTCCTGAAGCTTATCATCTTTAACCGGAGACACACACACCTGTTAGCACAAACAGGAAAAACCTTTTTGTCTTACAAGAAAATGTCTTCAGGCCTTTATTGAAGTTTTCTTGTCTTCAGTGTCGACATGACGCCCTCGGTGCTTCCTGGTTCGGGTCCTTTCGTTGGTTAGTTTCGTCGCCAACAAATTACTCGCCCACATTGAGAATATATTTACCAACATCTAACCTAGCTTTGGAGATTATACACGCACATAACGGAAATTGGTTATATTCTAAGGACCCGACAGATTCTACTCTCTCTGGAGCCCTCCTTACATTTCAAGACAACTTTATTTGTTGTGGCGTGGGTATAATTTACCATTCTACAATATTCACAGCAATGTGAGTTTACGCCCTAACCTAAGTTTACCTAATCTACCTCAATAAGTAAGATCAGCTGTGCTTCACCTTCACAGTTTCAAATTAAATTTCCTCCGTTGGTTCAATACAAAAATACTCCAGAACTACATTGAACAAGCATTACATATAAAGGCTTTTCTATATTAATTTTACGTTATTTTATGTATTTATTTATAGATTTTATCATTATATATTATATATATATATATTTTCATAAGGCTATTGAATTTATGTTGTTACCTTTTAACTACCGAATTAACCATTGAGTCATATTTCCATTGCTATATTTATATCGATTGGTTGATACAACAATACTCCAAAAGCATACTAAACAAACATTGCATATAAAGACTTTGTTTATGGCTATTAAGGTTATTTGTTCACTTATAATTACAGATTTAACCAAGATTAAAATTACGAAGGTAGACCAAGAGTTTTGATCGTGGTTATACACGTACACAGACATACGGTTGTAACCGACCTTGACCCCTTGAGGATCATGACGCGTTTTGGCAGTTAATTTTGGCTATCATCAGACGATTGTATTTGTATTAGGAAGGGTATATGAAAATCAGTGGGTTAATTGGGATAGTCTTTACCATTTTAATTCCCAAAGATCTTTCCTAAGCTGAATAAAATTGTCTACCTATAGGCTAGCCCCCCCCCCCCCAAAAAAAAAAATCTGTCAAATTGCGTCTTAATCCTCAAGGCGTTAAGACAATCTAAGCTATCATTATTGTAACTCGTTCCAACCCAAAACCTTAATCTTAACCTATTTTAGGCTAATATTGCGCAAGGTAAATTATCCTAACCATGATCTAATTTATCTCAGTGCAACCTAACATTATTCAAAGTATGGTAAACCCCTCCAATATAATGACGTCATTTTAATATTATGCAGGTTAATATTTACCCCTTTTACTCATTCCGGAAAAACAAAAATCTGGGAATCAAAGGAGAATAAACCATTCCAATTAAATGTTCTACTCCAATTAAGTGGAGATGAGTCGTTTTTTCTGGCTCCATATTTTCCTCATAATTAGCCCATTAGTTTTTTCAGATTTGATGACGTTCAGCCCATTATTTTGACGATTGTAAGATCTTTCGCCCCATTTCTTTTGTCAACATTAAGACTTTTCGTGTCACTTAGGTGTCATTCCTGGCGAGCTATAGCGAGCCTGTAATTTAAAAGGAACCGGCCTACGGCCGAGACATTTTTCTATCGAAAAATGTACAAACTTATCTTTGAAGGAGGGTCTTGAAGAGATAAAACGATATATAAAGGAGGAAATAAATACGCCCATCCCCCTTTAAGGGGAGGTTTTTAGTTTGTTTCCTACTCCTTCAGCAATCTTAAAATTTCACCCCTTTGACCCCCTTTCAAGATAAATTTGTAAATTTTTCGGTATAAAAATGTCCCGGCCGAAGGCCGGTTACTCATAAATTACAGGCTCGCTATCGCTCGCCAGGATAAAATCGACACCTAAATGGCACGAAAGGTCTTAAAATTGACAGAATGGGGCGGAAATTCTTAAAATAACCAAACTAATGGGGCAAACGTCTTAAGATCTCAAAAGCAATGGGGCTAGACATGAGGGAGAAAGGGGTCAAGAAAAAAGTCCCTCAAGTGGAAATCTCCCCTTAACCCCTCTTCAACTGAGCATAATAATTGATGGTCAAACAGAAAGATAGGCGTCATCGTAGTGAAGGGGTTAAACCAAAACAAGTGAAAGAGAATAGACTGGAGGGCGAAATGTCCGGACAGGCTGTGCTTCCTGGTGGTTGCGCAACGGTCTTGGAGAATATTTCATTTACTGTGGTTTCACATATTCGGATTAGAAGACTGGTTTTAAGCTCTTTAATGTATATATATGCCATTTTTGTTAATACCAAATGGCCCTCTCCTCTTTTACTCCATCAGTTTGGTCATTTTAAGACGTTTCAACTCATTCACTTGGCTATATTAAGACACTTCACCACATTCAGGTGTCGATTTGTTTCAGGGCGAGCTATAGCCAGCTTATATCTTAGAAGAAATCGGCCTACAGCCGGGACATAATTATTTCTATCAGAACAAGTAGAAACGTAGCTTGATGGAGGTATGGGTAGGGATATTATTATTATTATTTTTTTTTTAGCTAGAAGGAAGTCTGGGAAGGCGTTTTTGTTAGCCTAAGGGACAAACTGAAATACATTTTCCGAAAATGGCAAAAACAAGCATAATCCTAAACAAATAATTAAACAAAATATCATAAAAAAAAAAAAAAAAACCTGAATAGGGAGAAGCGTCATATTATCGTCAAACTAATGGGGTGAAATGTTTTTATAGACCAAAAAGACCTCCCTCGGGGCAAATAGGGTTATTAACCCTAACACAACCTATACAGTAACTCGAACCACAACCACCACTACCCTCACCACCACCACCACCCCACCACCTCAACTCCTACCACTCCCTACCCTCCCACACCACCACCACCACCACTCCTACCACTCCCTGCCCTCCTCCCTCCTCCCACCTCCCCACCACTCCCACCCCTCACGGTCACCATAAGAAACTACTTTAAATTTTAGATTACACGATGCGGCTCCTCTCCTTTTTTCGAGTCAGTATCTATTTCCCCCCCCGAGGACCTGGGCTGTAGTCTATATTAATATATTTAGGGGCGTCCGTGTTGCCTGGTATATTTTTAGCATATACTTGTTATGATAACGTCAATAACTTTGCGTATAATGAGCTTCATGCGCAAACAATTATGAAAGTTATGTTTTAATAGAATATAAAGGTGGTTCCTCTCTCTCTCTCTCTCTCTCTCTCTCTCTCTCTCTCTCTCTCTCTCTCTCTCTCTCTCTCTCTCTCTCTCTCTCTCTCTCTCTCTGTCTGTGTGTGTGTGTACACTCACCAGCACAAATAGCTACTTATCCTAGTGTATGAAGCACCTGAGACCGTTTATATTGAATACAGATAAAACACTAACTCTGGCATTTCTTTAAAAGGAAGGATTCATAATACTGACATCAACGTCTGCGAATTGTTCATTAAATTTGTATCCACCATTAACCCCCTCTGTACCGGCGACGTCATTTTAATTCTAGCCTAGCTATGTTTAGACGATTTTGTGCAGCTTAAGAAGGATCTATGGCAGTAAAAGGTGTTAATTGAGATAGATCGAAGCCTGTTAGTTGACGGAATCCCTGTTTAAACTGAATAATATCGATTAATAGTAGCAAGAATAAAATTATATACACGTCACCGGCACAGAAAGGGTTAACTGTGGGCGACTAGACGTGATTGTGTCTGCATGTATTATTATTATTATTATTATTTTTTTCCTGAAGGGGAATATCGTTTTAGCGCATCGTGTCCAATCCCTAATAGCTAAAGATCGGAGTTTAGTTACCAGAAGCTACAGCCTAGCAGCTTATACAGTGTGTGTGTGTGTATGTGTGCGTGTGTGTGTGTGTGTGTGTGTGAGGGGGGGAGGGGTATTCTGGACTCCCTTCTCCCTCATGTTTATCCCAATTCTTTTTGAGATTATAAGAAGACATTCGCCCCATAAGTGTGGCGATTTTAACACCTCTCGCCCCATTTATTTGCCAATCAAGACCTTTCGTGCTATTTAGGTATCGTTTTTTTCCCAGCGAGCGGTAGCAAGCCTGTGATTTAGGAAGAACCGGCCTTCGGCTGGGACATTATTGTTTTAAGGTTGATAGAGGTTTAGGGAGTAAAGTAACCCTTCCCCTCTCCATAACGTATTAAAGGGCTATGACTGGCCGCTGGGAGGGGCATATGTTTAGACAGTCTGGGGGAGGGAGGTCACACTAAGCCTTTAATGGGAGGGTGTTTTGGTCCGCTCACGGCAACACAACCCGAGGATAAGGTGAGCTCACTTTATGGAAGGGGGGGGGGGGGGGGAGGATGGTGTTTTGGTTAGGCGATGTCTTCCAGTAGAGTTTATTTGTTTATTTGTTTTCTTCCCCTCCCTCTCCATCTCACTCACACACACACACACACACACTCTCTCTCGAGATAGAGAGAGAGAGAGAGAGAGAGATAATAACTGCATTATATTATATTAACCTAAGTTTAAGGCAATAAAGTATCAATCAATCAAATCTAGCAATTAAAACTCTCTCTCTCTCTCTCTCACTCTCCTATTCATCCCAACTTTGCCGGGGTCCTTTTAATATATGTCCCTCCTTGTTCTCCGATACTTTCTGCCGATAACGGGAGGTATACCTTGCTTTGTCTTTTTCACTTCTGGGTTTTCATTAAGTATTCTAGACTCCCTTCTCCCTCATGCTTAGCCCCATTAATTTTGAGATTTGGAGACGTTCTGCACCAGTTTCGCGATTATAAGACCTATGCCCCATTATTTTCTGTTGTAAATTTTAAGACTCTCCGTGTCATTTACGTGTCGATAATTACCATGCCAAACAATAGCGAACTTGCAATTTAGAAGGAACCTATCTTCGGCCGGAGCATTTTTCTACCAAAAAATGCACACATTTATATGAAGGGGGATCTTGTTAATTTTTAAGTTTGGAGGAGGTCTAGGGAGCAAAGCAAAAACATATGAAGACCTTTTGCCTAATTTCTTTGTCAACAAATTAAGACCTTTTGCCTAATTTCTTTGTCAACAAATTAAGACCTTTTGCCTCACATCTTTGTCAACAGTAAGACCTTCCGTGTCATTTAGGTGTCAAGTTTTGCCTGACGAGCAATAGCAACCCTGTAATTTAGGAGGAACCGGCCTTTGACCGGGATATTGTTCCACCGAAAAAAATGCTGGAAAACGTACAAATTTATCTCGAAGGGAGATCTTGTGTGTGTCTGTGTGTGTGTGTGTGTGTGTGTGTGTGTGTGTGTGTGTGTGTGTGTGTGTGTGTGTGTGTGTGTGTGTGTGTGTGTGTGTGTGTGTGTGTGTGTCTTTTAAGTTTGATAGAGCTAGGTCTAGAGAGGAAATGGCCCCCCCCCTCCGCTCCATTCACTACACAAAATTACTACACAATTAATCTTTGTAATAAGTGTATAATACAGATGCGGACATGGCAATTTACCGTCATCAAAAAATACAAAGATTATGTTTAGACAAAAACGGTACCGTGACCGATATTTAAAGTAGTTTTGCCATAAGATTTACCATTGCTATTTATTTTCTGTTTTACATGATTCGTCCCAAAATTTGTATCTGCAAATCTCTCTCTCTCTCTCTCTCTCTGGATACTTTTTATGCCACCTTAATCACCTCTGGTCTCTCAAAACATCCTCTCTTTATGCTCTCTCTCTCTCTCTCTTTCTTGTTTGCAAATCCCTTCACACACAGACAGGGAATATAGTAAAGGTGAGACAAATCCCTTCCTTCCACACTCCCCTTATCAGGTTTGCTATCTCTGCTAGAACCAAGTCCTGACCACTTCGCTGGGATCGTAAGGTCTGTGTGGCCAGTGTACCTATGTAAATCTCTCATATTCTCACACATACACACACACACATTTACTATCTCTCTCTCTCTCTCTCTCTTAGCTCGGCATAAATCTCTGTAATCACCCAGTCTTCTCCCTATGCTCTCTTCAAGAATGATAATTACCCCACTAATCCACCACTCTCGCTAACTCATTCTCATTCTTCACTCGCCGTAAAGCATGTATGCCAGTTTCTTTAACCCCTTCACCACCACTATTAAGTATTTTTCATCACATTTTGGTTACAACATAAGAGAGGTCGGGGTCTCGGTGAGTATATAGGCATATACTGTATATATATATATATATATATATATATATATATATATATATATATATATATATATATATATATATATTAGTATACATATATAGTAACCAGAATATGATTACAATTACGTAATGGTAGTGAGGGGGTTAACAAAAACTGGCACAGGTTGTCTTTCTGACAAGGGAGAGGTCTGCTTGGGGGCAATTTGTGTGTCCATCCTCATAAAGGGGAGTAAGGAGTCCGGTAGTAAACGGGTATAGATAGTATTTCTGGACGCATTTTTACACTTTATTTTGGTTATCGTTAGATGATTTTATGTATTTTACGAAGGATCTCCATGAATCATAGATGGTACATAGTACATACTATCTTTATTAACTCTCTAGCTCCCTCAAGTTGTTCCTAAACTGAATAATGTCGCCCAATAACAGCCAGACTAATCAATAAAACGCTTCATATTGTTAAAGTGGTTATATGGAATACATAATGTAATTAATCAATGCACACTTATGGTAAAAATATGATGCTCTATCGGTAAGTAATCTTAAAACAATTTTGGTGTGATTCGATTTCAGATTCCAATTCCAATTGCTTCATCTGATTACTAATCTACTATCAAAATGTTAACTTGAAGGTGCTGATAATAGAATTGATAGATTGGTAAATAGACGAATAGTTTGGTCGGTGAGTAGATATATAGATCGATAGATAGATATAGATATATCGATAGATAGATTGATAGATAGACAAATCGTTATATAGATAGATGGATAGATAGATAGAAAGATAGCTCGATAAATTAACTGATATATTGATTGATTGATTGAATGATTGATAAATAGTTAGATATACATATACTGTAGGTAAAACATATACAGTAGATGTATATAGAACATTACTTGGCAAACAATCGTCAATTTATTCAAGAACAGAAAACAATGAAACAACTGAATACAAAGCGGATCGATAGATAGATAGATAGATATAGATAAATTGATAGATGGCTATATAGATAGACAAACAAACATATATATATATATATATATATATATATATATATATATATATATATAATATATATATATAACAATAGTTCGACAAACATATAGGTATAAAACAAACAAAGGTAAATTTCACGTGAAAACATTGCTTGGTAAAACAAAAGTCAGGAGTAAAAAGATAAACAAATGAATACAAAACAGTTAATTACCACCCTATCTGTTTCGAACCACAATACACAGTAGCACTCCGCTTTGCCCCGGACTGTAAAAGAAACTCGCGACTTTTATTTTAGTTTATTCTAGCTATATTTAGACGATTTTGTGCATTTTAACAAGGATCTTTGGTAGTAAAAAGGGGTTGAGTTAGCTAGTTCGAGTGCCTGTTAATTGCTGAGGCCCTTTTAAACTGAATAAAATCGTCTAAGAGTAGCCAGAAGAGTTAAAAAGACGGCGCCAGTACAGAATGAGATAAGATTGACAAGCCAACTATTGGATCGACAATAACGGACAGGGTAATAAGCGTATTAGGAGAAGTTTAGACGAAGACACGGTGGAATTTGTGGTTGCATAGCAGAACACATTGATTGTAAATATATAGCACATATTTAAGGGATAGAGTCTATTGTTTGGCCTATTTATATATTTATGTACTTACCGCCTTAGAGCACGACGTAACCACGACGTTACGGTTTGGTCGAACAAGGGTACCACAATAACGTTGTGGAACAATACGTTTTAGCAACGTAAGAAATACGTCGGCTGTAGACCATATTTTATGACAAAATCATAACGTCGTAATTACTCCGTGCATAGAATGTTATTATTTTGTAATTCATGACGTTGTACTACAACGTTAACAATACGTCAAGTAACTCTGTAACAAAAACGTAATTATTAGCAACATTTAAATGTTGCAGAATAAGCAAATAAAGACGTTATACAATAACGTTTTATGCACCTACACATATGGTTAATATTTATGTAGTAGTATACGAAATAAAATGTTGATGATAACGTAATGACGTTACCAACAAAACGTATTGATAAAACGTATTCTAGACGTATACAAAAGGTCGTTATTTACGTAATAATATTACAAATTTTAACGTTTGTTAGAAATGTCTTACGCACGTACCTACATTGTTATTACAAGCGTAATGACGGTCCCAACATCAAACGTATTGATAAAACGTATTCTAGACGTATACAAACGGTCGTTATTTATGTAATAATATTAACAAAATTCAAGTTTGTTAAAAATGTCTTTCGAACGTACATTCATTGTCATTACAAACGTAATGACGTTCCCAACAACAAAGGTATTGATAAAACGTATTCTAGACGTATACAAAAGGTCGTTATTTACGTAATAATATTACAAATGTTAAAGTTTGTTAGAAATGTCTTTCACACATACCTACAATGTCATTAGAAACGTAATGACGTTCCCAATAACAAACGTATTGATGAAACATATTCTAGACGTATACAAAATGTCGTTATTTACGTAATAATACAAATTTTAACGTTTGTTAGAAATGTCTGCACGTACCTACATTGTCATTACAAACGTAATGACGTTCCTAACAAACATATTGATATAACGTATTCTAGACGTATAAAAGAGGTCGTTATTTACGTAATAATATTACAAATGTTAACGTTTGTTAGAAATGTCTTTCGCATGTACACTCGGTCAAAGAAGTATCTGCACCCCTACGCTGATCAGCTGGTGTGTACAGCTCGGTAGGGTTGGCACCTCTGCCCTGCAACTATGTCCATGTGTCAGAGAGGATATACCCAAATGATCGTCATTACCTTTATAACATTAAATATTTAAACGTTTCATAGAAATGTCTGTCGCACGTACCTGCACGGTCATTGCAAACATAGTTATATTACCAACAATAAACATTGCAGTATAACGTTTTCAGCACATACTGTAATAGTCAGAGAATACTTAGTTTCATTATTACCATATTTCGTAAGACAGTAACGTACTACGGTACGTGCTAATAACATAATAATAATACATAATTACCTTGTTATTGTGGGCGCCCGTAGTGACGTTATGTCGTCGTAATTGATGATGTTGTGAATAACATGCTAATAACATTTTGTGTTAACGTGAGCATAATAATAAAATTACACATACCTATTACATACATTTGAGGGTTGCAGCAACGTGCCTAAGTCGTATTTCATTACGTAATGTATCACGTGTTAAGAACGTGTTAGTTATGTGTTGATATCAACCTACTAACGTGTTTACATAGCATAATGGTAACTAAAACAATTCATCTGAACAACGAAACAACGACAATATTACGTTATATAACTACGTCGTGTTATTACGTCGGTAACCAAGTAGCCACGACTCTACACATTAACGTAGTATTTACGTGTTTACATAATGTAATGGTAAAAAAAGCATTTCGTCTTAGCGACGTAACAGCGACGATATTACGTTATATAACTACGTCTTGTTATTACGTCGGTAACCACGTCGCCGCGACTCTACACATTTACCGGTATGTAACATTTACGTGTCTACTTAACGTAATGGTAACCAAAGCAATTTGCCTTAACAACGTAACAGCGACGATATTACGTTATATAACTACGTTGTGTTATTACGTCGGCAACCACGTCGCCGAGACTATACATATTTACGTAGTATTTACGTGTTTATATAACGTAATGGTTAATAAAGTAGTTAGTCTTAACAACGTCATAGTGACGTCGGTAACCAATTAACTGCAATTCCATACACTAACGTAGTATTTACGTGTTTACTTAACGTAATGGTCACCAAAGCCATTCGTTTTAACAATGTAATAGCAACGACATTACATTATATCACTACGTCGTTTTATTACGTCGGCAATCACGTTGCAGCGACTCTACACATTTACGTAGTATTTACGCATTTGTATTACGTAACGGTAACCAAAGTACCTCGTCCTCATAACGTTATAGCACTAGGTAAACCAACCATCCCCCCATAAAGATTAAACATATGCACACATTTGTTTAAGGCTCCACTATATTAGTGCTCAGTATAGATTATATATTGTTATATCATAATTATTGTTCAACAGATATTTAGAAAAAAAAAAAAAAAAAAAAAAAAAAAAAAGTTTAAGGAGGATCTATGGTAGTGAAATGGGTTAGTTAAGAATTTAAAATAGTTTGAAGCCTGTGAATTGCTGCAGGCCCTTCCTAAACTTAATACAATCGTCCAGAAAAAGGGTTGAACTGTTACGCAAAACAATAATTGCACACTTATTACACGTCTATCTATCTATATATTGCCTGACGCCGCGATCCCTGAAGGGGTAGCCACGAACGAACCGCCCCCATGCAACTCTGTCCCCAGTCAGTCGACGCACCTCCTCCCAACCAGCACCACCTTCATCCATATACTTCCTCACTCCATCCTACCACCTCTATTTCGGTTAACCTCTCCCTCTCTGTCCTTCCACCTTGTACCACACGTACTTATTATTTTATTATTATTATTATTATTATTATTATAATTATTATTATTATTGTAGTATCTTAGTATTATATAATTTTGTTTTATTAGGCACACACACGAATGTTGCAGAATAGGTTATCACGGCTTGCAACATATACCTGCTTGAAGTATCTGAATATTTTATACCGTAAGTGGTCTGTACTGATGTTACCGAGAGAGTCGCGGTTGTTTTTTGACATTATAATGTAAGGTGTCTTCTATCGATTTACTGAGTATCACATGTAGCACGCTGAAGGGGACGTTATATTATTTATTTGTTCGTTTTTTATTATTACCGGTACATATACAGCATGTGTTTTGGTTTGCTCCCTAGACCTCTATCAAACAATTACAGTATATACCATCCTAACAATTAGTAGATGCATAGAACCACACGTTTTATTTTATCATTATTATTATTATAAGTATATATATATATATATATATATATATATATATATATATATATATATATATATATATATATATATATCAATACAGTATATATACATATATATATTTTTTGTTGAGATGTCATACTCCCTAATTACATATTTACATGAAAAACACATAAGGCCCAGGAAGAGTTTAAATATGATCACGCATACAATGGCACACAATCCATAGTGTTTTTTGGCTAGGCTACCAACTATGAAATACGAAAAAGGTATGCTCTGACCTAGCTAATATATTCAAAGGTTGAAAGAGAGAGTGAACCGATTCCCATGTTTCAATTAATGTGTTAAATTACACTTCAGTTAAATTATTATCATAGGTAGTTTCATTGATTATTTTAGTCAAAGATCATCCTGGAATGACATAAAATAAGCAGTGCAAGAAAATCAACAATTTGTCTGTAAATTTGATAACAACTGCAACTCTTATTCAAGCAAAGCAATATAATTCAAGCACACTGTAAGCACTAAAACAAAGAGAGTATCACGCGGAAATTTATATCGTCAACTTCTTTTTCTCTACTCTTATTTGGCAGTTTCTGAAATACACTATAAGAAGAACTTTGCCCCTTCCGAAGTTGCTAAAACACAGGTGCAGGGAAAATAGTTGAATAAAGTTATCCTATGCTATCGGCTTAAAACTAGCTCATCCAACGTTTTTTTTTTTTTTTTTTTTTTTTTTCTATATTCCAACTTACTTCCTCTCGGGCATAGGCTGAGAGCCTTAACATTCACCGCTTTACAATGAACAGTGAAGCCCGTGAGGTCTTGTTCCAGTCTAGGGAGTGAGACATGTGAAGCACGTAGAGTACAACGAGCACCTGCCATCTTGCCTTCACATGAGGCACGGTGCTCACTCATGGCCCGAAACGACCCCATCTCTTAAGCCACCTCGTTCCCGTGCTTCACTGTCTCACCCCCTACACTCGGACTCTCACACTTACACACTCACAACGCCACCTGTTGAGCAGATAACTCACCAGGCATTGCACCCCTATAGCATATTTTGAATATGGGAATATTCATACAGTGCTATTTAATCAGGGAACAATGAGGGTATTTTTATTGACGTTTCGGTGGGCTTGTGGTAATGCACTGATACTAGGTACAGCACAAATTCCATCCCAATAATATCTTCCCATTGATACATCGGATTTGAACCCGGGACCTTTGGATTACCAGGCCAGTGGCAAGACCACTCCACCACACCTCCCCTAGGCGGATATTGTGACGTTTAAGATATATATATATAATTGCAGTTTGTTATTGTTTCTGTATGCATTCAATTTATTTTTATTTTTTTCCCCTCACGACCCTCTTCATAGGAGGACCTCTCAGGCATTCGTTCCCTAGACTTCCGCATCACGTAAAAGGTGTGTTTTCTTTCCCCAGTAGAACATGTTCGCCAGAAGAAGGAGACAAAAACAAAAACACGTTACCTGAATAGGGATAACCTCTCTTAATTGCCAAACTAATGGTGTAAGTTAGAGAGGGAAAGGAAATTAAGAGCATGCTCGAGCTAGATAGGGTTAACACGTATATATGAATATGGTTACTTAGCCATTCAGTACCGGTGCCGTCCTTTTTACTTTACTTTGCCTACTGTCAGACAATTTTAATCAGCTTAAAAAGGACTTCCAGCAAATGAATTGGCTTCGAACTATCTCAATTAACCCGTTTTACTACCACAGTTCATTCTTAAGCTGCACAAAATCATCTACATTTAGCTAGAATAAAATGAAAAAGACGTCACCGGAACAGAGCGGGTTAATTAAATTAGTCTATAGGTGTAGAGGAACTGGATAAGTTGTGTGTGTGTTTGAGTGTGTATGATAAGTAGTGTGTGTGTGTGTGTGTGTGCGGACGGGTAGGTACTCGGGGTCGTCAGCTGTCAACGGAATATAAAATGAGGCAGTTATGATGAGAAACGGCCGGGAGAGGAGGAAGAGGGCAGAGGTGAAGTGGAGAGAGAGAGAGAGAGAGAGAGAGAGTACAAAGGAGTACAAAGGAGTACAAAGGAAATCAAGCAACAACAGATCTAGTGACCCTTCTAGGTTGCTTGTCCTCCAAAACACTGAGGATCAAGTGTCCAAACAGTGGTTTAGAGTGGGTAAGGGAACATTGGAAAGGGAACTACTGCCCTGCCACTAACGTGGCAGGACTAGGAAGTTAGTAGGGGACATATGGGTTAGTAACTGAGGGGAGGATAAAGTTATTCATTTACAAACGCAGTCAGTCGCGGGTTTGATGCGAGATATTTGTCTAGGCGGAATTTAAATGAATCAACGGTGCTGCAGTCTATAACGTCTCGGGGAAGCCCATTCCACAAGTTGACAACTCGATTGAAGAAGAAATTCTTAGATTCGTGCGAGTTAAAAGATTTACCAATAATTTTGCAACCGTTTCCCCGCGTGTAATTAGATTGGTCGATAGTGAAGTACTTACTACAGTTCATATTGTCGATGCCTTTGATGATTTTGAACACTTGAATTAAGTCGCCTCTTAATCTGCGCTGGGTTAAAGGAAATAGATTTAATTCTCTAAGACGCTCTTCGTATGGTTTGTTCTTTAGGCTAGGTATCATTTTGGTAACTCTACGTTGAACTCGTTCTAGCTTGTTTATATCTTTTTGGTAATAAGGGCACCAGGATTGAACGCAGTATTCCAGAAGAGGGCGGACTAAGGAATTGTAAAGGGTTAGGATAACTTCTTTGGATTTATGCTCAAATGACCTGCCTATAAAGCCAATTATTTTGTTTGCCTTCTTAACAACTTCTGAACATTGTTGACTCGGTTTTAGGTTACTCGATATTGTTACTCCCAGATCAGTTTCTCTGTTTATATTCTTAAGCTGAGTGCCATTCATCGAATAGTTTGCTTTCTCATTTAGGTATCCGACATGTAGTACTTTACATTTATCCGCATTGAAACTCATTTGCCAAATTTGGGCCCAACATGACAATTTATCTAGATTGTGTTGCATATCGTCAACTTGTTCTTTTGAGAGTACGCTATTTGCAATTTTTGTATCGTCAGCAAATTTTGAGATTGTGCAGGTGAGACCCTCATCTATGTCGTTGATGTAAATTAGAAAGAGAATTGGTCCTAGTACCGATCCCTGGGGTACCCCGCTACTTACATTGGTCCATTTAGATGCCTTACCGTTTATGACTACCCTTTGCTTTCTGTTGCTGAGCCAATTTTCTATCCATTTCAACACACCGTCTTGTATTCCATGCGCTTTTAGTTTTAGCAGTAAACGTTTGTGGGGAACTTTGTCAAAGGCCTTTTGAAAATCAAGGTATATAATATCTACAGCTTTACTCTCATCGTAGAGGTTGAGGATATCGTGGAAGAAGTCTAAGAGGTTTGTTAAACAGGAACGTTTTTTACGAAAGCCGTGTTGAGTATCTTTAAGTATGTTATTTTCCTCCAAGTGATTTACGAGTCTGTCTCGTATGACCGTTTCTAGCATTTTACATACAACTGAGGTTAAGCTAATTGGACGATAGTTACTGGGTAGGGATTTGCTGCCTTTTTTGAATATCGGTGTTACGTTGGCTAGCTTCCACTGATCAGGCATAGTTCCAGACTGCAAGGATTTATTGAATAGTAATGTCAGTGGTTTGGAGAGCTCATTCTTAGCTTCCTTTAGAACTCTAGGCGAGATTGTATCAGGTCCTGGCGTTTTATTTACCTTGAGTTTATCTAAACAATTCAATACTTCTCTCTCTGTAACGGTGATATTGCTTAGAACATCTGAATTATCAATCTGAATCGGCGATGGTGTAGGGATATCACTGAGGTCTTCTGTTGTAAAAACTGATGCAAAGAAGGTATTGAGGGCATTACTCATTTGTACTTCGTCTTTGGTGTATTCTCCTTTTTCATCGACTAACGGTCCAACAGTTGAAGTAACTACTTTTTTCTTTCTGATATAACTATAGAATTCTTTCGGGTTTGTTTTACTTTGATTCGCAATATGTAACTCTAAGGTCTTTTTACTTTGCTTAATTAACTTTTTGGCTTTGCGTCGTAGCTCTACAAATTTCACCCGTTCTTCGTCATTTTGTGAGGATTTTAATCTATCATTAGCACATTTTTTAGCAAGCAGGCAGTTTGAAATATCTTTATTCCACCATTTGGGCTTATTATTATGGCCTGGACGCCGTATTTTCGATGGTATGCAGTCTTGCACTGCTTTTAGGTAAGTGGTTTCGAATAACTTCCAAGATGTATTTATGTCGTTATTGTTAATTAAAAAGCTCCAGTCAGTTTCTTTAAACATAGCTCTAAGTTTATGGAAGTTTGCTTTCTTGAAATTAGGGACTTTTTCGATGCTACTATTTGGTTCGTTACTAGTAAACTTTAAAGTGAAAGTTATCGTACGATGGTCGCTGTTACTGAATTCATCACCAACATTCAAATTCTCTATCAATTCTTCTTTTGTTGCAAGTACAATGTCAAGAACGTTATTACCACGGGTCGGCATTCGAACAAATTGATAAAGCGAACTCTCTTGCAAGTTCGTATACAAGTCATGTCCGGAGTGTGAAGTAAGAGTATCGCCCCACTTGGTCACAGGTAAATTAAAGTCGCCAAAAATTACGGTATCTTGTGAGTTACTTACATCTGCAATTTGTTCGTAAATTTCTCGGTCAGTTTGCACTGATTGAGCTGGAGGTCTGTATATTAACGCAAGTATTATTTTTGTACCTTTATTATTCTTTATTAGCACAAAAGATGTGTCGACGTTCACAATTTGAGGTTTTGACACGAGGGTCGGGTTAAGACTTTCTTTGATATAAAATAAAACGCCACCTCCATTTTTATTTATTCGGCTGTTCTCAAACATTACATAACCGGGAAGTGAATACTCTGCTAAAAAGTCTCTATCTTGTGTATTGAGCCAAGATTCTGTTATGCCAATCACATCATAATTTTCTGTAAACACTAGTTCCTCTAAATCTGAAAATTTATTGCGTATGCTACGAGCGTTTGCATAGAAAACCTTTAAAGTTGCGGTTTTAGAACTCGCAGATCGTTCTTTCATCGAATTTTTGGTTCTGGTCGGATCTACATTTACATTCATGGCTGTCCTCGGTCCTCGGTCGTTATCCCTGACGGTTTTGAATTTGGGTCGTGTTGGTGGAGCTTTATCCAAATTCGCGGTTCTTGACGGATTAGTATTTAATTCCTTTGTAGATTGCCGTCCTCGCTGTCTTCGGTCCTCCTTCCTGGTTGTCCTGTGCTGAGTCGATTTCTTCTCCGAAAATCCTTCACCGCATTGTTGAGAAGACGCCCAAAACGCGCTGCTCCCACCTGGTTCAGATGAACTCCATCATCCGAAAACAAATAGTCATCGTAGTAGAAATTGTCCCAGGTGTCGACGAATCCCACGTTCTCCTTCCTGCAGAGGTTTGCTAGACAACGATTTGTGCTGGTGGCTATGTTGTAAAATCGGCTCTCTACACCGAGCCGGGGGACGATTCCTGAGACGATGATCCTTGATGACTTCTCCTTAAACGACTTGATCAGCTGCTGGTACTTTAAAAGCAAATCTTCCGACCGGGTTCGCTGTATATCGTTGGATCCAACGTGGATGACGTACATTGTATTTGCAGGGGCCAGCTTTGATACTTCGTCAACTGCTGCAACTACGTCATCCACACCACCACCAGGGATACAAAAACGCTTCCTGGTCTTAGGTGCCCTGGCGCAAAACTCTGTGAGCTGACCACGTATCATCGAGTCTCCCACGAGCCGGACTTCTTCTATTTCCTCTTCGTCATCTGAGTCTGCGAATATCTGGAAACGGTTTTGACACTCGGTAATCGGTATGTGTTTCCTGGTCTTGGGGCAAACGTTGTTCCTCACGACACGGAAGTTGTCTTGAGGGGGAAGAGAGTCGCTATTTGTATCTTGAGTATCGGAAACATCAGCTGAAATGGCTACTGTAGGTGTTGAATTGTTAGCATTTGACGTTGGGGCGTTGGTGGCTGCTGGAGTTGCGGTGACAATTGAAGTTTGTGGCACTCCAACGTTGAGTGTTACAAACTCTTGGAGTGATTCCAGCTTCATGGTGAGGACGTTGATCTTGTTGTAGGCTTCATCTAATTTCACTGTAAAATTCTCTCGTTGCTGGCAGAGCCGGCAGACTTGAAGATCGATAGTAGCAAACATGGACTCACCAACCCTACCGGCGCAGTTCGCACAAGCGCGAGGCATGGTGACAGTCACTTTCTTCAGATCACTTCACTCACTTAAAAAACAATTCACTCACTTTACAACACTTCACTCACTTTAAAAAACACTTCAATCACTTCAACCGAAAACAAATATGCTGAAATACGCAGAACCAGAAATAGGATATCAGGGGTGATAGCCTAACCCAGAAAACAAAAATGTTGAGATACGCAGAATTAGGCTTCCAGGGGCGATAGCCTAACCAAAAGTTTTTTTTTTTTTAAATTGAAATACGCAATAATAGGCTACCAGCGTTGAATAGCCTAACCGAATATAATAAAATTGAAATTCGCAGAAATAGGCTACCAGGTGTGATAACCTAACCTTAAACAAATATATGTATAACAGAATATGTAACTAAATATACAATTCACCAAATAGAGATTATATAAAAATAAAGTGTGACTGCACACAAGGGGTTAATATACTGTGTCAACAGATGACCCTGGTGTCACTGTAGCCTAGTAAAGCAGTAGCCTACTCTTTAGATAAAAAAGTGTATCAGTCAAAGGTTATTACAAGATCGTGCAAGCAACAACTAAAATTACAGATATATATAGCTACAGTAAGATACCAAATACAATATCTACAAGAGTTAATAATAAAAACAGATTGGCTGGCTATAGGCTAGGCTAGGTTTGGGTTAGGTTAAAAGCTTGGCAGGTTGGGTTAGGCTAGGTTAGTTTGTACAAATACCACCCTTAGCTTAAAAGTAAAATCAGTCTGAGGAGGAGAAAAAGTCAAGAATATATCTAGGGGGAAAAGAAAATGAATGCACTTAAATTTGGTACAAAATTTGCTGGAATTTAATATGTATAATCCCAAAAAAAGGTTTGTTTACAAAATGGTGTCGGCGTTAGTCCCTGTAGGCGGTTAGTTAGTAAACAATATTGTTTATTAGCAAATTAATATGCAAAGCTTACTTACATACAAGGCAGTTAAATTGATACTTACTACAGTAGGTAATGGGTTAAAATTAGGGGCTACGATTTTATATAAAATAGTAATAAGAGAGCGTTTGTTTACAAAGCAAAACAAAACAATAGATGGGCCTAGTGGCGCCCTGTCCAAGCAGGAGTCTTGTTGTGATAAACACAAAGTTTTTCAGTCAATACACAGCGAAATATCGTGCAGTGTTACTTACTAAGCTACAGGATGGTTAAACGTGCTCTTAACCACCTTTCATGCACAAGAATGAAGAGGATGAGTAGTTAATACTCAAATTATGATCGATATCGTGAGAGCGTTGACAGAGCGTCTGCAGCGTCTGGCGGTAGCACGGGGTATGAGAGAGAGAGAGAGAGAGAGAGAGAGAGAGGAGGAGAGAGAGGAGAGAGAGAGAGAGAGAGAGAGAGAGAGAGAGAGAGAGAGAGAGAGAGAGAGAGAGAGAGAGAGAGAGAGAGAGAGAGAGAGAGAGAGAGAAGGGGGGAGGGGTAGTGATGCGAAATAGAAAGAGGAGGTAAAATAATACGTAGCTAATGTATGAGGTAAGGCGACCGATGTATACGAAGGAATACAAAGAACTTAGGAATTGCAACAGACCTATTGCTCCTTACGGGGCATCTTGAATATCTACTAACTACTAGGTAGAAGAATGTATTTTAAGGGGGCTCAGACGGTATTGTGCAACATAATTTACTGGTTCGGCTCAATGGTTTAAGGAGGGGGTTTAGTGTGTGGATCCTGGGCGCTCCGGAACAGGCAGATTTCTGTTTGTCTTGGCACGGGAATAACATTGTTCCGTTTCCGGACAGGTGTCTGCCGAGCTGGAATACGTCTAAGAGTAAACAAGATCCTGTTATATCTGGGCCCTGAATACCAGCTCCAGGATTTTAACTATTCTGTCAAGTTTGCAGGTAGGTTTCCGGACATCTCAACCAGTAGACCATTTCAACCAGTAGATCTCAACCAGTGCCAAATCAACCAAGACCAACCAACCAAATCAGTGCCAAAATATAGTACTAACCTAACTTAACCTAACCTAAGCTAACCGTATTGGTTGATTTGGTACTGGTTGAGAGGTACTGGTTGAAATGGTCTACTGGTTGAGTTGTCCGGTCACCTTGCAGGAATACTGATATTCCTGGCAGCAAGGAATGTGCGAGAGACAGTCGTGCTATATCGTCTTACTCTGCTTCTTATTATTTTGAATTGGGAAATAAGCAGCTGCATTTTTCTATTGTGTGGGTGTTGGAAGTATTGAATTATATTTTTTGTGGCGCTACCCCTATGAGAAACATGGCATTTTTCCCATAATATGTTTCTTATCATTGAACTAGACGATATTTAGAAATCAGGAAGAATCTGGCAATTAAGAAAGGATAAAGTATAATTCAATTAACCCTTACATTCCCACAGCTACTCTCTATTCTTAATAAAATCGTCTGCCAAGATACATGATCCTTAAGCTATGCGTTGTGGTGTGCTAGGATGTTAACTGCACATTTTCCACTTGCTTCTTACACATACAAAACAAAATATAATAATTATAAACAAACTCACATGGTCTCACAGAGTGACTTAAGTATTGCGAACCATGATCCAAGCATTCTAAGACAAATTCTGGCCCTCGGTATCAAGAGCCGAACAACCCTATCTGTTTCACCTCACCAATATATTTATTTTCGTTGACCTCAAGCAATTAGACTTACTGTACAGTCAAGAGCATATAAATGGCGATGCACCCAGTTGAATCGGTATCGAACGCAAACGAGATTATATAATGTTATATTATAGCCAAAACGCTTCAGAGCTTGGCTTGATAGCGTAGTGCACTGGATTTTGGTGTGAGTATCCTAGGTTCGAATCCTTGGAGTACCACATGTATTCATTAATTTCATTGATTTCAATTAATAGGGTTATATGTATGTTGATTGGTTAGTTGGTGATAACATGAATTCAGAAATTCAAATCGAGTATTTTCTAAGTAAACTTTCAATTGGTCCCAAGAATAAGATCAAGCACTCCTGAAGATGGCTCTACCATCGGAGGTGCCTTGTCTGTTTGTTTATGAAAATCGTCCTACGTCGGCAGAGAGCTTGGTGGTAGATACGAATAGGGCTCCAAACATTAGGGCCACAGCTCTTGTATTTGTGGAAGATGTGTTTCGAAGCATAGGAAT